>LR753894.1:0-73806 GCA_902729485.2 Mus minutoides
CTACACAATCAGGTTTGCATAACTGTTTTCCATTCAAGGGTTAACCTCAGTGTGTAGCTAATCATAATTTATATTCATCTTCAGGCTACCTCAAATGGCAAGAAGCAAAGAGGCATAGCAGTTTTGAACTTTGTTATCCCAGTGCAGCATTTATTCTATTAGGAAGACTCACGTTTCTTCCTTCTCGGCTAAGACTTTAAATGGAGGAAGATACAAAGCCAAATCTAGGCTAACTTGAATCATAGTACTTCTGCCACATTCAGGAGCCAGTTTTTAAAGGTACCCCAAGTCAGGAGTCATTTGTAAGAAGCATTTGAACTATATCCTTCAACAGGAAACAGGCAGAAACCAAGCACAGAGAGTCCTGTCATCTGCCTCCCTCCCCTCTTCCCAGGAGTTTCCTCAATGCTATTTTCATCACCTGCAGGTAGAACTTCCTGTGTTTATTTCTTTAAGTTCATTTTTAAAGTTCCAATTTAAATACATGCACATACAAACATAAGAAATTCAGAATACATAAAACCATGACAATAAAGACTTGTTAATAGTGTAATTGTTCATCCACCGCATAACATGCTGCATTTCTTCTTGCATAAGCTGCAAAGTATCTGCCAATTGCCACAACATATGAAACAAATTTTTTGGGGGGGGGGGGGGGCTTTTCAAGACAGGGTCTCTCAGTATAGCTCTGGCTATCCTGGAACTAGCTCTGTAGACCAGGATGGACTCAAAACTCACAGATCTGCCTGCCTCTGCCTCCGAGTGCCAGAATTAAAGGACTGTGACACCACTGCACAGCTGAAGAAATTTTTCAAATCAAGCAATTTTGAAACAAAACGGATGGAAAACTATATTATTTCACATTGGATTATCAGATATTTTATTACAATGCATAATTTTCTTACATTAAGTGTATTTCATTATTTTCTGTATATCAATGTTCTGCCTGTGAGTATGTCCATGCATTACATGCATGCAGTGCACTGGATGCCCTGGAGCTAGAATTACAGATGGCCGTGAGCTGTCATTCCTGCCATCTGGATCCTCTGGAACAACAACAACCAGTGCTCCTACCTGGTGAGATCTCTTCAGCTCTATATTATTTAGTTTTCTTGGTACCACCTACTAAGGTCCACAGGCTAAATAGACTTTCCTTTACTTCCTTTTTACATGGAAGTTTTACTAGAACACATTCCTCTATACTGGCAGTTTCATGGATACAGTAACACTGTGGAACAGTTTCATCTATTAACTGGCTTACAACCCCAAAATGTTCAGTATTTAGGTCTTCAATGAGATTTACTTAAACCTCTAGTTTGAAGCAATTTAAAACCCCTTTGACTTTCCAGCTTGGGAGAATTGCCACATGAACCGGCTTAGTCCCAGTGTATTGTATCCAACTGGCAACAGAAGCTGTCAAAGTGGGAAGCCCTACATATGCACTGCCGCTTCACTTGCTGCCTTCTGTAGGTGCTCACTTGCTGTTCCTACTTGCATGCCGTTCTTCCAGCCTAAATTCTCATTAATAGTACTGGCTGGTAATATATGAACAATATGCCTTTCATATATGTCTGAACTTCACTAAAAATACTCATTCATACAGCCAGAAGTTGCTTTAAAATCATAATCATAGGAATGTTCACTGAATAACCTCAGTAGGCTAGAACTACAATTTCCTCATTCACTTATCAAGCTGTGTGACATTTCTTCTGCATCTTTGTTGATACTATTAATAGAAACAATTAGCAGCATTCTGGCATGTCACTCAGATGGGACACTCCTGAGTCTCACACCAGTGTTAGCACTGAAAAGCCACAACAGTTTAAACAGTGCTTCTGTCTTCACTGAATCCTGTTCTTAATATTTTATAGTTCCATCATTACCTGTTATCTTCCTGACTAGTAATTTCTGAAAGAACAAGAACTGAAGAAATAAACATTACACAGAAAAAATTCACAGGAAGGGAAAATCTTGTGAAATATAAAACTGATGTCAAATTTTAAAAATCTATGAGGCCAGCACTGTAGATAATATATAATGACTCATTTTAAAGTATCTATTTTAGATCCACAAGATAAAGAACTATAAAGCTATAACAAAAAGGAAAAAAAATAACTACTTTAGATTTTGTTATCTGTGTGTGCAATGCTGGTACTCTAGGCTTTGTTCATATTAGGCGGACAATCTCCCACTAAGCTCTGATCCCAGCCCCTAAAGTTCCTTTCTTGTCCCAAATGTTCTTTTTCTTTTTCTTTTTTTTTTTTTTTTCCTTTTTTGAATTATGAGAGGCTCCAGGAAAGACATTAAGCAGTCAGTCTTGTGGGTCCTTTGCAAGAGCAGTACGTGCTCATAACCACTCAGCCATCTCTCTAGCCCTGCCCCAAATGTGCTAGAAACTAGAATAAAGAAGGACTAAAACTTCCCAAGAAAAAGTGGTGTGTTAAACTTACAGCACTGTTCTTTAAAGGTGCTGAACCAGTCTAAGTTTAATCATCTGGAAAAATATATAAAGGTTTATTATTCTATAACTCTATTAAGAAATAATTACCTGCATTGCTGGACCTGAGGGTAAGTTAACATGGATGAAAGGAGAGTCATAATACTATTTGTTGAAGCTGTTAGATCATCTAATTCCAGAAGAGAATCCCATAAGGTATTTATAATGGAGGGTACCTGTAAGATCAGTTTTTAAGAAAAGTTACTGATTTCACATAACAAATTTTATAAATCCTGTCAAATTAGATTCCAAGGGTCACTATGAGTCAACAGCATACATAATGAATTTGGACAATGTCAGCTTTAAGGAACATCAAGGAGAAGACACACTTTGTCACTAACAATCCTCTCACCCTCTTTTTAGTGCCACTCAGCTCTACTTTTGTCACTTCCTCTCTAACCAAACTTTTACTGGACAGGATAATTTCAGGGAATTTTAAGCGATGTCAACAATCATACAAATGCAAGTTTAGTTTTTGAGCTCATAAAATAATACTGACTGCACTTTTAACTTCATAATCTAGATTTGATAAAATGGGAAGTGTTAAAATTTAATAGTCTCAAAATGAGATCAGGTTAAAATGCTAAGCTATAAAATCAAAAACAAACTTCACATCTCTAAATATAAGGGACAAAAATCAGAGAGAAATAGCTCTTTCCTTTTCAAGGGAATTCTCTGTGTACTAATTACAGAAAGGGAATCAGACAATTCATAACTCACTGTTCCCAAAGACATATAGTCAAGCTTGCAGGCATCAGAAGGATGTTAGAGACAAGAAAATTTCTACAACAGGTGTAAATAAAATAAAAAGAACGCTATGTCTTTCCTTCTATTCCATATGCAAATGTAAACATGCTCTATAGGAAGAAAATGCTGGAAGACTTTTAGTATACCTTTTGTGTCTGAAGGTAGACAAGGCTTTCTACTACAGGAACCAAGGATGCTGCAGCAACAGCTCTAACATCGTCATCAAGGTCCTGGAGTCCTTCGATTATTCGAGTTAAAACTTTAGGCAATAAAGTATTAATTACATCCTGTAAAACAGGACATCAAAACATGCTAATTTTCTATGGTACAATTACTGTGCTCAAGCATATCTATTAGCTTTGAACAACATCCCAATATTTGAAAAACAAACATAAGCAGTATAGATAAATTAGCATAAGACTGCATAAACAATCCCACTTGAGAGAGAATCCAAATATTTATGGATATAACAGAAATAACAGAACAGTTCTTAGTAAGTCTATAAATGCTTTGTGT
Organism: Mus minutoides; assembly: GCA_902729485.2. Taxonomy (NCBI): domain Eukaryota; kingdom Metazoa; phylum Chordata; class Mammalia; order Rodentia; family Muridae; genus Mus; species Mus minutoides. Next base: position 3,761 of record LR753894.1, read on the forward strand.
GAACACAAATACATATATATATCCCTGTCAAGACCCTTAGCTTGCATTGTTTTTCTTCAATATCACTGGCAAAGAGATATGAGAGAGATGAGAAGAAAAAGCCACATTCTTCTGCTTCTCCTTATTGCAATGTAATCTCTTCATTTTCCCCACTAAAGCTAGCTTCTCTCGGCTACTCCTGTGATCATTCACTAAGAGCAACTGCTACTCAAACATCAAGACCTGAGTTCAAATTCCCAAAACCTACACACCCACCCACATTGTTTTTTAAAGCCAAGCATAGCTGTGTGTGCCTATCGGGCCATTATTATTGGTGAGAGACAGAAGGCTTCCACGAGCTTACTGGCTAGACAGTCTAGTCAAAGAGGTGAGCTTCCAATTCAGTAAGAAACACTGTCATGCATTACATGAAGGGTGACAGCTCTGTGGTAAGTCAGCATACCAAAGACACCTTCACATCTGTGACCACTGATAGAGTATTCACAGTAGCCAAGATACAGCCCCAGCCTATATATCATCAATATATGAAAGAGGGAAGAAAATGTGTTACACATACAAAATAGAAAAAAACCTATTCAGCTATGAAGAAGAATGTAAGTGTGACTTCTCCTGGAAGATGGACCACAGAGGCAGCAAAAAGAAGATCCCTGAAACAGCCCAAGAAACAAGCTAAGGATGTGAGCGAGGGAGATAAAATGTTTAGTCAGAAATAATAATAATAATAATACTAGCAGAGAATCTCATGGAGCTAAAATAAAAGCTGAATCCATGAGAAGGGCCCCTTGGCCAGAGGTGGAATTACAAAATTCTGACAAAAAGCAAGCTGTTCCTTGTACCTAAGGTGATGATGGCCCACTCAATTCCTATCTAAACATCTGAATCCCCCACCAGAATGGCTCTTTGCCATCTAAAGCCACAATAAAATGTTCTCATGGAGCCTCTTATACACTGTAATAAACGTTTTATAAAGTAAAAATACATATGAAAATTTCAAAATTAGACCCAATTCTTTGTACAGTAACAAAAATATTAATGTAAAAGTTATAAAAACAAAAGAGAACTGCTTCTCAAGAGTGGAGTCAGTTTACTGTCAGAAGACCAACAAAAAATAAAATTTTTAAAAATTAGTTTTACAAGACAAATAACTTTTTTTTTTTTGGTTTTTCGAGACAGGGTTTCTCTGTGTAGCCCTGGCTGTCCTGGAACTCACTCTATAGACCAGGCTGACCTCCAACTCAGAAATCTGCCTGCTTCTGCCTCCCAAGTGCTGGGATTAAAGGTGTGTGCTACCACCACTGGCATAGCTATTTTTCAAGAAAGAACACGTCACTTGGTTATCCAATATACACACATAAAGGTAACATCATATGAACTGAGCAGATTATACTTAGGAACATATGTATATACATATAGATATATGGTAACAGTGGGAAAAGGGCCATGAATTTGAAAGAGAGCAAGGAGGGGTGTGTAGGAGATCCTAGAGGGGGAGAAAAAGAAAGGAGAAATGTAATTATAATCTCAAAAATTAAGAGAAGTTTTTTTTAAAATTAGTCTTATTATAAATTAGGTATAGCTTTTCAAATACTAACAAGATATTTTCCAGGGCTGGAGAGATGGCTCAGCGGTTATGAGCACTGACTGCTCTTCTGAAGGTCCTGAGTTCAAATCCTAGGAACCACATGGTGGCTCACAATCATCTGTAATGAGATCTGATGCCCTCTTCTGGTGTGTCTGAAGACAGCTATGGTGTACTTATATATAATAATAAATAAATCTTTAAAACAAAACAAAAAAAGAAAAAGACATTTTCTGTTCCGTGTTTTATAGGAGCTACAAGATAGGAAAAGGTTGTGTTTGAAGAATTGCTATGTGGGTTACAGAACTAAAAGGGCAAGAAAAGCAAGAACAAGCAGAGAAGGTAAACTCCGTAGTAGAGAGTTTATGAGCAAAAATCACAAGGAGTGTTTTACTGATGGTAGTTTAAAACAACAAAAGAAAAAGGCAACCTTAGAAGTGACTTCAAAAGGCTTTTCTGGGATAGGAAGGGAAGCTCCATTCTTGGTTTAGTGAGTAAGACAACAGAGGAGACGCTAATCCAGAGCAGTAAATAGGACAATCTTTTAAGTTCCTGCCAGTGTTAGCCAGTTTACAAACTATTTAGGAAGCTAATTACACACTAGTAAGAAAAGGTTCAGTCCTGGTTTCTCTCTAGCTCCTCTTATATCTCTTTATTCCTTTTTTCTTTTTTTTTTCCCTTTTCTTTTCTAAAACATGGGCTCATATGTATCCCAAGCAAAAATGTATCTAGCTAAGGATGATGACTCTGAACTTCTGATCCTTCTGCCTCTACCTGCCAAATACTGGGACAAGGGTTCTGGAGCACACAGGTTTGACTCTAAGAATTACAGTCCTGGGCACCGCGCCTCACTTGCTTTTTATCATTTGAGCACTCAACTTTGTGTAAAGAAAAAAAATTATGAGTCATAAATTAAAGACTTTTGTGAGTCAACCTAGGAACCCAATTGCTAGGCATAGAATGCTAGAGTATATCAAAATTTTCAGTAAGCTACGGAGAGAACATTAATTCTCATCAGTAGAAAAATAAATAAATGTATGTATGTATGTATGTATGTATGTATGTATGTATGTAGAGAGTGTGTATGTGTGTGTGTGCGTGCGTGTGCGTGTACACGTGTGTTTTTATCCAGGATGAAGCCTGACAACGGAACAAGCACTGGATTATAAAACACTCCGTTAAAAAAAGAAAAGATGCCAGGCCATGGTGGCACACGCCTTTAATCCCAGCACTTGGGAGGCAGAGGCAGGAGGATTTCTGAGTTCGAGGCCAGCCTGGTCTACAAAGTGAGTGTCAGGACAGCCAGGGCTACACAGAGAAACCCTGTCTTGAAAAAAAACAAAAGAAAAGATGTCATGGGTTTTGACTTCTGGTACAGCCTTAAACAAGGCTTCTAACTTTTTAGAATTTGTTTTTCTATGTGAAATTGATAAAGCTACCTATCTATATCCTGCTTTTCTCAGGCTTCTTATAAAATATAAACGAAGAAAAACATTGGTGAATAATATAAGAAAGTACATGACTGTAGAGTCTGCTTGCTTTGATCTGTACTGTACGTTTCCTGTCTATATCGTCTGAATATGTATCGCCTCTATAACTTGTCTCACAGACCTAAGACCATGTATTCAATATTTAAATGAGTTTAAACAATTAATAACTAGGAAATACACTGAGTTGCAACAATGTAACTAATCATCTTTTGATTTCTCTGTAAAATCTATGAGCATCACCTATTTTGTGACACTTTCTCAAGAAGGCAAGCTTGAGCCTGGCATGACATACACAATCTTAGAATCCATGAGGAAACGAAAAGGCAGAGGCAGAAAAATCTCTGCAATTCTGAGACCTGCACAATCTGTATAGCAAGTTCCAGGCTAGCTGGAGATAGATAGGGAGATCATAAAACAAAGGAACAAACAAGCAATTAAGCATACACATCACAACAAACAAAACATCCAAAAGGGAAAAATCCCTTTCAAAAATTGAGTTAGTTACCTGACGAACTGCCAAAGCATATTTTATTCCCAGAAGACCACCATGTCTAACTTCCCACTGTTCTTGTGTCAGTAACTTCAGCAGCACGTCCACTGTCTTATGAACTCCTGTTTCGTTCATGTGCTTTAAAACCACACCTAATGTTTGAGCACAAGTTTCACGAACTGGCGCTACAACCTTCAGAATAGAAAGGAGTTACATATGCAGAAAATTTACTGATGTAGAATTTACAATCTGGGCAAAGCTTCACTCAGATTATACTTACTTCATCAGAAACAAAGTCTCCAAATCTGTCCAATGCAAAAACACAAAGGAGTCGAATGACTAAGTCTTCCAACCACTCTTGATGCTGCTGAATCATCTATTAAAATACAATCATTTTTAACAACAGGTAAAAATCAACTCTGTGAACTGTTCAGTCCAAAAATGGAGGGAAAAATGCAACACACACACACACACACACACACACACACACACACACACACAATATTAGGATATTATTTTAGTACAAAGAAGTTACCAAACCATGTAAGAATTCTATATACCATCTTTAAATGTAATCATGTCCTCTTTGATAATTATATTCAGAAGCCCTACATCAAAATTCTTATATTCATAGCTCCTATTATGTTCTTATACTATTAAAATTCACAAGTTACAAGCTGGGCATTCAGGAGGCAGAGGCAGGGAGATCTCTGTGAGTTCCAGGCTAGAAAGGTACACAGGGAATTCCAAGCCGGCCATAGCTAAACAATAAGACTATCTCAAAACATCCCACACCTCCAAGAAAACAGAAGAAAAAGAAGTACTTAAGGTTACTCTGTGCTGGGTCTTCTGCTATCTATGCTATTTCCAGTGTTTCTAACTACACTAATGTTGCTAGTAACCAGTAGTATTTTATTTATCTTACTCTCTATTGCATTATCCTGCTCAAATGCTCTTCTTTCTACAATTTTTCCACTCTAGTGTTTCTGAAGATCTCTGTTCTCTAACCTGATTCTATGACAATAAAATTGACTTTTTTTTTTACCTATTCATGGCTCTTCTTCTTACTCACCTCGAATTCCAACTTTGTTACATAACTTTTGTCACTTTCCCCTAAATTGGAAAAAGAGACCAACTACCAAATTAAATTATAGTTTTAATATACTTACCTCTTCTAAAGTGCTGTCTCCCATTTTACCACCACTTTTCCCATGAGCTTTAAGAATTTCTCTGAGTCCAGTACCTGCCCCATGTCGAACCTAAAAAAACACAAGAAACAAACATCAGGTGCCAAATGTTTAAAGAAACCAAGTCAACTTTTCTTTAATATGAAAATGTTTTGCAGTCACTGTTGATGCTACAGAAATATCTGATGAAGCATAATCACATGCCCCTGTCAGTCTTTCAAGCAAGGTTTTACTTTGGAACCCTAACTGACCTGAAATGTATACAAGATTGGCCAAGAACTCACAGAGACTAGCCTGCTCTACTTCCATAGTGCTGGGAACTAAAGGTATGTGCCACCACACCTGGCCAGTAATCATGTTTTTAAATAACATGCATTTTGTACTGTGATACAAGAAAAGTAAAATAAACAGTACTTTATTAATTTCACATATGGAAGGTTTTCAAAGTTGAACAACAAAATAGTTATTTCTCCAACTCTAGGATATAAATGCACCTAGCTTTCACTCCTATCCCTAGTCTCTACTTAGACTCAGAATTAAACAAACAGAAAGGAAATTTTTCTGTATAGCCCAAATACCAATATTTTAGAAGTAAATGCAAAAAACAAAAACAAAAACAAAAAACCCAAAAAGTAGTCAAGTGCCAAAAGAAGAGAATTTACACAAACTGTCTAATGACTGGTGCTTTCTTATATCTGGTAGATCAACCAGCATTCTCTGAGATGAGGGTATGTTCTTATATGAAAGGAAAGAAAGTCTGAAGCTGGGCATGGTGGTGCATGCCTTTAATCCCAGCACTAGGGAGGCAGAGGCAGGTGGATTTCTGAGTTCAAGGCCAGCCTGGTCTACAAAGTGAGTTCCAGGTCAGCCAGGACTATACAGAGAAACACTGTCTCGAAAAACCAAAAAAAAAAAAAAAAAAAAAAAAGAAAGTCTGTACTGTATACTATTGTCATTTATTTAGAATGTTCTCTGAGCTGAGATTTAATGCTAAAAGGTACTCACAGCAAGATTCACCATCCACCACCCGTGCTGTGCTTTTCTTTTCCTCTCTCCTTTTGTTTCCATTCTGAGGATCACACCCAGGCAGGATCTCATACATGCTAAGCAAAGTGCTATACAAATGAGCTACATCTCATGGACTCAAAGCAGGTTTGTGTAGGAGAGTGGTTCTGACGCTTTGATACCTAATTGGTTCTTGATCAATCAATAAAGATGCCAGTGGCCAATGGCTGGGTAGAAAGAAAGAGGCGGGACTTCCAGGTCCCCACAGGCTAGCAGAGAGGAGAGGGCAGTAAGAGGAGAATGGATATACTTGGGGGAGTATGGAACAGACTCAGGGCTATCTGACAAAATGTAGGCGGAAAGGGAAATGGATCCAATGAAGGCAGCCCGACAGCACCTTGGGCAGAAAAGCCAATGGCTTCATAGACAGTAACAGAGCAACTATGCTGAGGAAAGATTTAGAGGTGTTGAGCTATGAGTAAAGAGAAGGGCGTGCTAGCGGCAGAAGGCTTAGAAGAACCCAGCGACTGAGCCAGTAAGGCAGCTTAACATTGAGCTAATGTGTGTATGTCTTTCATCTACAGATTCCAAGAGAAACTGGGTGGGTAGCTGGTAGCATAGCCTGCCCAGAAGCATGAAAGCAGAGTAGAAAAAACTACACACTACAGGTTTGTTTTGTTTGTTCAATTCAAGGGCCAACTAAAGATTTGGGATAACCAACCAATAATTCAATCAGAAGCTTCATTTTACTTTTCTACATGCTGGGACATGTTTGAAATTTTCTTTTAAGAAATACTTCGGAGGCTTAATTACCTCTGAAACTGGTTTGAAAGCTACTGCTGTCTACAGCTAAATCATGCTGATTGGGGCGGGGGGGGGGGGAGTGGGGGATTGATCTAATATTAATTTGTATCTTTCTTATTTAGACAAATGAATGGCCTTTGGAGGTTTGAGCCCACATATATGCTTCTATACACCTAGTCCCTGAAATTACTTTCTTGGTAGACCAAAACTGCCCGCTACAGACATAAGAGTGAACACTTGTAATCCCAGAATTAAGGAAGATGAGTTAGGAATACCACAAGTTCAAGGCCAGTGTGGACTACCATGAGATTGTCATCCTACTCCCCAAAAGCTGTTCATTTTCGAAGGAAAAGAATTTTTTTTACTGTTTATGAGAAAAATACAAGGCTTTACAGTAGTCAAAATAATAAGAGATGAACAATTTGCTTCAGAATATAATTTAAAGAAAAAAATGTTTTAAAAAAATCTAAAAACTTCTACTTAGTCAAACCTGGTGTGGTGGCATAGACTTTTAATCCCAGCACCCAGGAGGCAAAGGCAGAAGACCCTCTATGAGTCCAAGGCTAGGTCTACATACTGAGGTCAGGCCAGCCAGTTACATGATGAGATGATACCCTGTCTCAAACCCCTCCATCAAGTGGGACACACACACACACACACACACACACACACACACACACACACACACGGTGGGGGCAGGGGGAATATTGGGGGGTGGGGGCTAAGACCACACAGGGATGGGACACGGAGGGAGAGGCGGGGAAAGGGAGAGAAGGAATATGAATGAATAAATAAAAATATACAATATACAAATCCTAAGACACCTGATGGAAAAGTAGGTCTCCTAATAAGATTACTATCTGCCTGAGAGGAAGATGCCTTACCTCCCAGGAGGGATTAAAAAGGTCATTGCAAAGTTCTTCACAAAAGCTTTCCAAAGGCCATTCATTTGTCTAAATAAGAAAGATACAAATTAATATTAGATCAAAGCTTTGGATTCAAGATTTAACAATGTTAGAAATAGTAATAAGGCTTTAAATTTTTTAAATGGTTTACTAAAGAAGTATAAGACATTTACTAATAAAATTTTGGGGCTAGAGAGATGGCTCAGCAGTTAGGAGCACTGACTGCTCTTCCTGAGGTCTTGAGTTCAAATCCCAACAACCACATGGTGGCTCACAACCATCTGTAATGAGATCTGATGCCCTTTTCTAGTGTGCCTGAACACAGCAACAGCATACTTACATATAAGAAATAAATAAATCTTAAAAAAAAATCATTTTGTTGACAAACAATATCTCGATGAATACATTTACAAAGCTTGGAGAGCTTTATAAATACATTTACAGGGCTTGGAGAGATGGCTCAGCCATTAACACTGGCTGTTTTTCTAGAGAACCCAGGTTCAGTCTCCAGCACCTCCATGACAGCTCTCACTGTGACTTCATTTCCAAGGGGTCCAACACCCTCTTCTGACCTTCGTGGACACCATTCATGCAAGTGGTACACAAACATACATGCAGCAAAACATCCATACACAAAAATAAAAAAATAAGGCTAAAAATTAAAAAAAATAAAGTTATAAACAATTTCAATATACCTCTTCAATTAAGGAAGAACTTTCTGGAACATTATCTATCAAGACTTTGGAATCACTTGCAGTCTGATTAATAACAACGTTTGCTACTTTCCGTCTCTTTTCTTCTGGCTCTCCATCAGTGCTGTCATTGCTAAAAGAGAAGTTACCAATTTTAAAAGTATATGAGCCGGGCATGGCGGCGCACACCTTTAATCCCAGCACTCGGGAGGCAGAGGCAGGCGGATTTCTGAGTTCGAGGCCAGCCTGGTCTATAAAGTGAGTTCCAGGTTAGCCAGGGCTATACAGAGAAACCCTGTCTTGAAAAAAACCAACAACAACAACAACAACAACAACAATAATAATAATAATAATAAATAATAAATAATAATAATAAAAGTATATGAAAGAATGCAAATGCTCTACAATGTGTCTAGGAGAATCCATTGTCCACACTGCATGGGCATGTTACCTTGGAGAAGTAGCTTACTCAGCAATCTTACATCAATTAAAATGAACTCATTAATACTTTGAATAAAATATACCCCACTATTCTCTGAATTGATGAACTTTTTCTTTCAAATTGAATCTCAAATATAATATTTTTCATCTCTTCAACCAGTTCCCTTTCTTTTATTTAAATCCAGCCAAACATGACACTAACTGTTTTAGGATTGCAACCTGGAGAAAACTAATATACCAAGTAATACAAGATTGTCTTATTTGTTTGAAAGAATGATTAAAATATATAAAAAAATTAACAAAAATGTAACAATATACAGAAATTGACCACTGATAAAAGTATACAGAAAATCTGAAAAGAGTACTGTTCTATAACTTGAAGAGAAATACAATAGCTAGCCTAATAAGAAATATTATAAAGGAAAAGGCAAGTTATCTGGGTGTGGTGGCACACCCTTTTTTTCCAGCACCAAAGTGAAGCAAGACTATCATGAGCTCAAGGTCAGCCTAGCCAACAAATTGAATAAAACACAAACTATCTTTATACATCATTCCAAGAATAAAAGAAAGTAATGCAGTTTATAGTTTTACTTTTTCTGAATCACTCCCTCTCTATATATGTATGTTTGTTTATTTGTTTTTCAAGAAAGAATTTCTCTTCATGGCCCTGTCAGACCTGAAACTAGTCCCGGAGACCAGGCTGGCCTCAAGTTCACATAGATCTGGCTGCCTCTGTTTCCCGGTGCTCAGACTGTACATCTTAACAGTGTAAACTATTGGCCAACTATTCTTGTTCTGTATGATCATGAAAAAGACTGAATGAAGACTTCCTCAAACTCTCACTAATTCTCTCCTATTGGCTACACTAGTAGGTCACCTTATGTTTTTAAACTTGCATACTTGCACTTTCAGACATTTTTTATGACTGCATTTGAAATGTCTTTTCCTAGACAGTAAGAGCCATCACCCTTCTTTCAAATCTTTATTCTAAGCCCTTCTTTCAAATCTTTATTCAAAAACTCAAAATCAAGCTCTGCCCATATTTCACATCCCCTTTTGTGGTAGTTTGAATAAGAATGGCCCCCACAGGATCATAGTCACCAGTAAATGGCACTGTTTGAAAAGGATTTGGAAGAATGGCCTTTCTGGAAGAAATGTGTGTCACTTTAAGTGGAGTTTGAGGTTTCCAAAGTCCATGCCGGGCCCAGACTCCCTTACTCTCTCCGCCTATGGCCCAGGGTCTATCTATCCAGCTCTGATGCCTATGGCCCAGGGTCTACCTATCCTGCTCTGATACCTTGCATGATACCACATTCCCCACCATAACAATAAAAGCTCCCTCTGAAGCTGTAAGCAAGCCTCCAGTTAAATGTTCTCTCTTGAAATAGTTGCCTTCATCGTGGTAGTATTTGGAACACATAATTAACAAGCTCAGAAAAGGTGTAACATTTTTAACATTCAAATACTGGAGTAAAAGTACGAATAAAAACTAATAGAAACTTTTTTCTTTTTTGGTTTTTCATCCAGCTACAAACTTTTATTAAATTACTACAAGATGACTATCTCATCTAGTTTGGGATCAGTAACATTCTAATTGTAGACTTTATTTTTGAGGATATATACAAAAACCTTATTAGATGAGTCTCTTTATTGAAAAATAAAGAAAGGAAAAACAAACAAACAAACAAAAAACATAAAATCCTCTGGAATCTGAAACTTGGGTTCAATATTTTAGATTTTGAAAACATTTTAGCTTAGGGATATTCAATGTCTATGACCTTAACATTGTTAACCTTAAAAATCCCATAGCTGGGGCTGGTGAGATGGCTCAGCGGGTAAGAGCACCCGACTGCTCTTCCGAAGGTGATAAGTTCAAATCCCAGCATCCACATGGTGGCTCACAACCATCTGTAACGAGATCTGGCGCCCTCTTCTGGAGTGTCTGAAGACAGCTACAGTGTACTTATATATAATAAATAAAATAAATCTTTAAAAAAAAAAAATCCCATAGTTAACAACAAAACAAAAACAAAAAGGTGGGCATCCACGCCTTTAATCCCAGCACTCAGGAGGCAGAGGCAGGAGGATCTCTGTGAGTTCCAGGCCAGCCTGGTCTACAGAGGTGGGGGGAATCCCATAGTTAAAAAATTTCAATAAAGAGTCTAGACTTTAAAAATAACCTCAAGCATAGATTTCTATTAAATGGGTTTTTTATTTAGCTATCTGTGCTCAATTCCACACAGGGTTTCTCTGTGCAGCCCTGGCTGTTCTGGAATTCACTCTATAGACCATGCTGGCCTTGAACTGAGAGATCTGCCTGTCTCTACCTCCAGAGTGGTATGCGCCACTGTTACCCACCCCCTCAGTATTCCAAGACAGTGTTTCTCTGTATAGCCCTGGCTGTCCAGAAACGTACTCTTTAACTCATGAACACTACAAACACTTTTTAGCTTTATCTGAATTTAAAGAACCAAAATACTATAATCTACAACAAAGACATAATTTTACAGACTTTGTATTATTTATTAACTCATCTTCTACTCAAAGATTTACTGAATACAACTAAGAGTCTGATTTAATAGATGAGGGGCCCAAAAATCTACAACTTAACACACACTTCAGAGATCAACCTGAAAGATGTTGTTTTGAACTAGCTCCCTTTAAATACAGATGACACTTTTATTAATTCATTCAGAGTCTGAAGACAATGATTCTTCAGAATTCTTTTCTACAGAAAGGTTAACCTAAGCAAGTCTGGATTACCATTCACTATTTAGCACAAGAACAGGGGATAACACCCTGACTTTACTCCTCACTTAACAAGAGCATTGTCTTGACTGGTGACCCCTAGAACCCCCTCTCTGAATTCATTCTCTAATATTCTCCATTCGATGCACTTCTGGTACCCTGAATACTCCATAATGAAGGTGTTTGTATTTCATAACTAGAATGCTCTCCCTTTACAGGTCTTCAGTTTTCATGAGAGGCTGAATACCACTAAGGAAAAAAATAATAAAAATGAAAACAAAAAAACTGCAGTCCTATAGATTTTTCTGGAGAAACAATGTCATTCCCGAGTAACAGTAAATCCTCTGTCCTGCATAACAAAATTCAAGCATTACTACTCAGCTGAACAAAGGTCATCAAGCATTTAACTATAAACCAAACATACACACTGTTCTAAGTGAACAACAGGAAGATCACTACCTCCTCTCATTCGTTTCCACTGCATCCCTGGATCTCTGTTTTGCAAATAACTTGGCCATTCTTTTAGCTTTGTTCTTCTGTCTATTACTCATTCCTGCTCGGAATTCTGAATCAATCAATTCAGCTGCTTGGAGAGTCTAAAAGAATAAAACAATGAGTTTAAACTGCCAGAAATTAAAATAAATACTGATAGTTTCAATCTTAGTAGAGAAATAGTTGTATAAATTTTAATAAGGAGAGATTAAGCATTCTTTTTGATAATATTACACTACTATCTATCATGATTTTACTCTCAAGCCGTATGTGCTGGAACACATAAAATTCTAGCACTTGAAAGGCAGGAGGACAATGAGAAAGCCAGGGCTACCTAAGAAAACCTTGTCTTTAAAAAATTGGCATGCCTTTAATCTTGTTGGAGGCAGAGGTAATCTGTGAGTTCCAGGACATTCAGGACTACATAAAGAGACCCTGTCTCAAAAAAGTAATTAAAACTTTTTAAAAAAATTCTTTAATTCTCTATTCCCAACTGACTAAGTCTTGTTTCATAACTTTTCTGTACTCACAGGTATGTCATAAGTAGTCCTAACAAGGAGAGAGTTTCTGAAGAGCTGAGATTTCAAAATAATCACAATATCATCAAAAGTTATGAAAATAAAATGTTAATAAAAGAAACTGATGCTTATCATATAGTGATGATGAAGAAGAGGAATAAGGATGAGGAAGAAGAGGAGGAAACGGAAAAGAAGGGGAAGAGAAGGTGAAGGAGGAGGAGAAGAAGCAGAAGAGAGAAAAAAAAGAGTTATAGACTTAAGTGACTGACTGGTCCAGTACTCTATCATCACTTAGCCACATGATCCTTTCCTCATAGCCACTTCCTTCTTGTTTTGGTCTTTTTCTATTCACTGAAGACACTATAGAAACTGTGTGATAAGCAAATACACCTGGAAGCACTCATGGACTAACCACACAAGCACATACATACACCACACACATAAATGTGTTTAATCTACATATACTGGTAAACTATACTTAGTTGGGGGAAGAACAATTGTCTTCAATGGGCACACACAATAGTACAGTATATACAAATTTCAGTTAATAAAGTACTTGCTGGGTAAGTATGAGGAACTGAATTTGAAGCCCCAGCACTCACGTAGAAATTTTAGGAAAGATAAACAAGTAACTCTAAACAGATTTGCCTATACGAATAGAGAAGTTTGTGTTTCTAAATTATTGGTAAGATAACTCTGTGGAGGACTGGGGAGATGATGGCTCAGCTGATAAAAGTGCTTGCTATTTTTTTTAAAGATTTATTTATTATTATATGTACAATGTAGCTGTCTTCAGACACTTCAGAAGAGGGAGTCAGATCTTGTTACAGATGGTTGTAAACCACCATGTGGTTACTGGGATTTGAACTCAGGACCTTTGGAAGAGCAGTCAGTGCTCTTAACCACTGAGCCATCTCTCCAGTCCAGTGCTTGCTATTCTTGCAGAGGATCTGATTTGGTTCCCAGAATGCACACTGTAGCTTATAGCCATCTATTGATTTGATTTGTTCATTCAATTATCATCTTACATTTTTATTCTTGTATCCTATTTTCCTGTTTTTTTTTTTTAAATCTTATTTCCTCTTTATTTTTAGAACATGAATGACAGTTCTAAACCTTTCTTCAGATCTGTGACAGTCCTTTTCTCACTCTCAGATTACTTGTATCCATTTAAGCAAGTAGGATCTTTTAGTACTAGTGGCACATGCACAGTCTAACAGTCTGACGTAAAGGAGACTGGCCAGGTTCTCAGCTTGAGACACTGACTGAGTCAAGTGGCACTAAGAGCAGCGAGTAGAAGCAAGCACAGCTTTGTTCTTGTGCAACTGCACAGCAAGATGAAGCAAACTCTCTGTGCTGTGACTTGCAATCAAGCAACCCAATGTTTTACCTACAGATTGTTTGTTTACAAGGGTAGCTGAAGTTGGGGTATAATCCAAATCTTCATCGTTGAAGAGTTCTTCAGTACTCATTCCAATCGCTTCTCCCATATTAAGTCCAAGCTTCTTCTGTAATAATTTCCGTTGGCGTGCTATCCTCTCTTTAGGATCCACTTCACCTATAAACAGATAAGAAATACAATCTGCCCCCAAATCAGTTACCATGGTTTTACTAGCCAGGCAGCGGTGGTGCACACCTTTAATCCCAGCATTGAGGAAGCAGAGGCAGTCAGATCTCTCTAACTTCAAAGCCAGCCACACAGAAAATCCCTGTCTCAACAGACTCCCACTACAAGAAAAAAAAATATTAAAAAACACATATTGCCAGACATTTGCTTGGTTAATTTTACATTATACCACATGCCTGTAATTGCAGTCCTCAGAAAGCTGAAATAGCAGCACAGGGCCAGTCTAGGCAACACAGTTGAGGCCAGCCAGGGTTACCTAGTTTAAATCAAGGCCATGCTGGATTAACAGGAGCATTGTCTCCAAGTAACAATTTTAAAACCAGGAATGGTGGTATAATCACAGCACCCAAGGAGCAGAGGCAGGTGGATGGATCTATGTAAGTAGGCCAACCTAGACTACATAGGGAATTCCAGGATAACCAAAGCTGCATAATGAGACTCTGTTTCAAAAACAAACAAACAAAGAACAGAAACAACAAAACAAAACCAGAGACAGGCAGAGTGGCACTCAGGACCAGAGGCAGGCCAACTAGGTCTACTAGTGCTGACTAATGAAACACGTCTAAAAAGGAATGGAGAGAGAGACAAAAAAGACAGACAAAAAGACAAACAGAAAAACATGCCAGCAGGTAGGCAGACAATAACCACAATAACAATGAAGGTAAACACCTTTTGTCAGGTATGGAGCCTCAGAGTTGTAATGCTAGCTACCTAGAAGGCTAAGACCATTCATTCCTAAGGAAACCAGTCTTACCTTATACCTTGTACCTTCTCTAAAGGATCCTGACAGGCTATAATACCAAAATCTCGATTCTGTTTGACAGAAGAGGACAAAGGAATGCTCATTCCCAGAGTGTTCTTCTATATGTTCTTAGATAAGGAAATTAAAGTAGGCAAGTTTTAAAATGTCTCAAGCAGGGTGCTGGTGAGATGGCTCAGCGGGTAAGCACCCGACTGCTCTTCCGAAGGTGATAAGTTCAAATCCCAGCAACCACATGGTGGCTCACAACCATCCGTAACGAGATCTGGCTTCCTCTTCTGGAGTGTCTGAAGTGCACTTACATATAATAAATAAAATAAAAAAAAAAATGTCTCAAGCAATGCACCACCACCGCCTGGCATAATAAAATTTCTAAAGATTATAACTTGGCCTTAAAACAGCTAGGATAATTTTTTAAGCTCTCTATAAAAATACTTTTTTAAAAACAACAGTAGGGCTGGGTGTGGTGGCCCACGCCTTTAATCCCAGCACTTGGGAGGCAGAGGCAGGTGGATTTCTGAGTTTGAGGCCAGCCTGGTCTACGGAGTGAATTCCAGGACAGGCAGGGCTACACAGAAAAACCCTGTCTCAAAAAACAAACAAACAAACAAACAAACAAAACAGTAGGAAGCAAAGACAGGTAGATCTCTATAAGTTTTATGTCACCTTGGTCTACATAGGGAGGCCCTGTTTCAAAAAAAAAAAAAAAAAAAAGAAAGAAAGAAAGAAAAAGAAAAACAAACAAACAAAACAGTAATTATCTCCAGGTAGTTGGCTGGCTCAGTGTTTAAAGGAGCTGTTCCAAGCTGGGTGAGCCAACTTTGGTCCCCAGCACCCACAAGGTAAAAGAAGAAAACTCACTCCTGCAAGTTGTCCTCTGACCTCCACAAGGATACCTTGGCCCGTGCGTAGCCACTCACACACATGCACAGATGAATAATAGAATATAACGTAAACAAAACCAATAGTGGAACTAAAGAGATGGCTCAGAGGTTAGACATACTTGCTGCTTTTCCAGAGTCCTCAGCACTCAGTATCACTCACAACTACTCTAACTCCAGATCCCAGAAATCCAAGAGAACAAAATTGTAAATTGATACATCTTCATTTAAAAACTTGTTCTCGGGCTGGTGAGATGGCTCAGCGGGTTAGAGCACCCGACTGCTCTTCCGAAGGTGATGAGTTCAAATCCCAGCAACCACATGGTGGCTTACAACCACCCGTAATGAAATCTGACGCCCTCCTCTGGTTCGTCTGAAGTCAGCTACAGCGTACTTATGAATAATAATAATAATAATAATAATAAACGAATCCTTGGACTGGAGAGACCAACCAGAGCGAGCGGGGCCCAAAGGGGATGGCCGGAGCCAGCGGGAGCGAGCAGGTCCGGCCAGAGGGGGGGGGGAGGGGGGACCAGCTGGAGCAAGCGGGCCTGAGCGAGCAGGCCTGAGCGAGGGGGGCTGTATGGGGGTGGCCAGAGCGAGAGGGGTCGAGCGGAGCGAGCAGGGGTTGACCGGAACAAGGGAAAAAAATAAAATAAAATAAAAATAAAAACTTGTTAAAACAGAACATTAATTAAGCTTACATATAAGTAAGAGCTAAAGAGAACAATGCATACTGGTAAATGATCTTGATTTAGATTTTCTTACATATGGCACACAAAACTGAAAAAAAAAAAAAAAATGAAAACAAGGATTGTAACTCAGTCATAGAACACTAGCAAAATATATGCAAGGCCTTGGGCTTAATCCCCAGCTCCACAGTAAGAAAAGAAAAAGAATATTGCCGAGAAAATAAAAGGGCAATTCACAAAATAAACGAAAATATGAAAATCATATATCTGATGAGGTACTTATATCTACAACATATAAAGAATGCTAAGTCATAATAAAGGACAAAATGAGCAAAGTCTCTTGTAAAAGTATCTTTTACTCTCCTGTAGTAATTGTCTGTCTGCTAACCTAGGCCTAGTCTTGGAAGCTTCTAGCCTCCATATAATCTTAGGCCTAGAATGTTTTCAGCCTCTGAGACTTGCTGCTGAATTAAGATCCTTGTTCTTATCTCTGACTGGCTGATTCAATTCAGCTGTTCTGGCTCTAATTCCTCTCCAAGCTGACTGATTCAATCTAACACTCTCCCCAGCCCCCACCTCCTTTTCTCCGCCTCTCCTGAATTGCTCTGCTTGGCCTCATACTAACTTTGGCAATCTGTTCTAATCTTCTGGCTCCTTCTGTCTTCACCTGTGTCTATCTTGTTCTCTGCCTGCAACCTGTCTCTGTACAACAGTCCTGGTAAAACTGCCTTCTTCCTCTCTTCTCTCCCTTAAGTAGCCCCGTTTTCCTCTCTCTTCTCGGTGAGAGTTGAGCATATCCTACTTTGTCAAATCTTTCTCTGACTCATCACTTTGTCTGCCACTCAATTAGACATCACTTTCAAACATAGGTGCTTCCTTCTACAAACTAACTTTACCTTCATTGTTTGAAATTAAAGGTATGTGCTAAGTGCATGTCTGTTTTCCAGCCAGAGGGATTAAGTTGTCTGTGAAGGCTGAGCCTCGCTACAAGCAGAAACAGATCTTTTCAGTAAATAACACAATCTTGGGGTTCACAGTGTGATCAAATATCCTGCAACAGTCTCTAAACAGACATTTCTACACAGAAGAGATAAAAATGGACAACAGTACATGGAAAGAAAGATGTTTAACATGACTAGTCAGCCAAAAAGAACAAATAAAAACCAGAGATAGCAGTCACATTAATGGCTAGCATCAAAAGTTAGACAATAAGGGGGGGGGCCCACACCTTTAATCCCAGCACTTGGGAGGCAGAGGCAGGTGGATTTCTGAGTTCGAGGCCTGGTCTACAGAGTGAGTTCCAGGACAGCCAGGGCTACTCAGAGAAACCCTGTCTCGAAAAACAAAAAAAAAAGAAAAAAAAAAAAAAGTTAGACAATAAAGTATTGGCAAGGCTGTAGAGAAATTTGAATTCCCATATGCTGTTGGTAAAATATGGTGGAGCAATTTGTAAAAACTGGTAGTTTCAACCAGCCATTGTGGTGTACGCCCTTAATCAACACTAGGAGACAGAGACAGGAAGGTCTCTGTGAGTTTGAGGCCAGCCTGGTCTACAAATCAAGTTCCAGGGCAGCCAGGAAAACCCTGGTAGTTTCTACAGAAAAACATGGTTACTATATGACTCAGTATTCTACTCCTAAGAATGAAAACGTATTCATTAAAAAAAAAAAAAAAAAAAAAAAACTTTTAAATGATTTACAGTAACTTATTCCTTTTAATACTTATCTTTTATTTTTAATGAGTATGGCAGGGGAGATAGGTGCACAGAGCAGAGGCACTGGATTCCCCTGAGCTGGAGTTACAGGTAGTTTCATCATTTGACATACAGGCTCAGAACCAAACATGGATCCTCGGCAGAACAATACACTTTAAACAGTAAGCCATCTCACTAGCCCTAGACAGAAGCTTATTTTAATAGCCAGAAAATGGAAACACCCAAATGAGGAAAAGATAAGCAAAACACAGTATCCACACAGTAGAATATTACTCAGCCATAAAATGAGTGTCTCATATCCTTAAGATGACTACTATCAAAAAAAGAAAAACAAACAAACCTAAAAACGGGGCCAGGAAAGATAGCACCTGATTTCAAGGGCCTTCAGAAGCCTGGCCTGATAGCACACACTGGGGAGGCTGGACAGAAGGAACTACAAATGGAGTTCCAGGGCAACCAGAACTCCGTTACACAGAGAAACCCCATCTTGAAAAATCAAACCAGAGTTCTCTGGAGCTCAGTGGCCACACAGCCCAGCAACTTCCAGGAAAAGCTGAAACCTTGTCCGAAATGTCAACATGAACAGGAGGTTGACTTCTGGCCCTTACGAATATACACGTGCACATATACCCACACACAAATACCCAAACAAAAGTGGGAAAAGGAAAGAAGAGGTGGGATAGATCTAGTAGATCTTGCAGCATGAATGATGCCTTAAGTTCTGTTCCTAGCATGCCAAAAAAGTTCTGGCTACAGCATGAAAGAAATGCAATCCCTTGGATCCCACCAAATTGCAATTGGTGGCAATATGAAATGATGCAGGCACTATAGATAACTTAGAACTTACACCTGATCAGCAACTCACATCATCATAAATATGCCAAAGAAATGAAAACAAACAGCTGGAAGGCTAAGCAAGTTGATAAAGGTACTTGCCACCAAACCTTATGATTTGAGTTCAATCCCTAGAACCCACCCAATGGAAAGCAAGAATAATTTCTCCTAACTCTAAATGTGCGGCATGATACACAAGCTCCTTATCCTACATATATACACATATAATAATAAATGGCTAAAAAAGAAAATCAGGTTTCACAGAGCATAATCAAAATGATATTGATATCATCTATCCCTTAAAAATCTCACAGTGTAGCTTTGTCTGGCCTAGAACTCATGATGTAGACCAACTCAAAGAGATCCACCTGCCTCTGATGGGACTGAAGTATGTGATACCACACCCTGTCCCCCTTTTTAAATTAAGAAACAACCAAACAGACTTTTTTCTACTCAAGTCCACAATCTTGACTAGGAAAACCATTTATTTTCCTGTAATCACTCTCTTTGATTCTGGATTTTTTTGATGCAGGATCTCCCTATGTTGCACAGACTAATTCCAAATTCCTAGGCTCAAATGATCCAGTTTCAGCCTCCAAATGAGCTAGCATTCTGAGGTATGAACTACTGCACTCAAGGTATTTAACTGCCTTTGTATCTAATATATTCTGAAAGCTTAAAGATAATGAGCCATTTACCTACCCAAGGTTTAATTTTAATTTCAACTTTTTACTTTGGACATAAGCACAAGTTCCAACACTACTCAAAACATAAGATAATACAATAATAAAATAACCTTCAAATTCCCGGAACTGTGGAAACATTGGCCCAATTTGTACTGGTTCTTCTTACTGCAGCTTTAAAACAAGCACTGTTGGTCACTTTGTCTACCGGTAACTCCCATACATAAAAACTTCAATCAATTCACATATCATGACTCCTTATACATTACACAGCACTACAAATTATAAATTAATTTGAAAGGAAAATTTCAGACTTCTCCAGGACTACTAACCTGATTTTTCATCTTGGACTTCAAATTCTGCACCAGCAGACCCCAAAAGTGATGCCCCATGCTGTAACAATCTGCATATATCAAATCTGTCAAAATTTAATCGATCTGTAGTAGATGAATCTTCCATAGAACTCTCTGTGGGTTCTAGATAAAGTTTAAAAATATTATTTGACAATATAGTCAAAAAATCAGAATGAAAGAACATGGCATGCTGTTACCTGCAGAATAGGCTAATATTTAAGAGAAACAAATAAATAGAAAAACTACTGTGATTTATCTACAGTCAGTTCTTAGTTATCTGGAAATCAACTATTAACTTGGTGACTCCCCTTCTACAAACAATAAAAATGGTAAGGGGTATATATGTGTTTGTAACCATGAAAATATGCTATAGGAAGAAATGCATCCCCATGTTGACACACATGTTAAATATTATACTTTAATTTACTGTTTAAGGGTTAAAGACCTCCAGGGTTACACAGCATGAGGTAATTGTACTGCTAAATCTGAGGACAAACATGAACAAAATGTATTCATAAGTAAGTTAAAAACAGTGTCCCTCCCTATGTCTGAGGAAAAGCCAGAATATAAACAAGTCATTCAATAGGACTTGTTTTCCATACTCTACTTGTAAACTCATGACAAGCTACTAAAATTATACACCCATTTGAAACCCAAGAATATCTTCAAATGTTCTACACTCTTCCCAAAAAAGGTCAGGTGCAAATGTTAAACTACTGCTTACAGCGGTCAATCCAGCATTTGCAGTCATTTGTTGTAAAGAATAACTGCTTAACACAAAGGAACACAAACCTCATGAATGTTTTCTTATAAGCAGTTTCAGTATAAACTTTAACACTAATATAATTAGTTTAATAAAATGAACTACACTGTGTCTATTCACCAAGATAATTGGAGATAATGAACTAGAAATGAGAAGGTTCTGGGTTTACGTTTGTAAAGGCAAATTAACACAAAAACTCAAAATATCACATCAGAAATAAAAGCAAAAACTTTTAAGAAAGATAAGATTTATATTAAGCAACTAAAAATTAGTCTAGTTGGAGGCTGGAGAGATGGCTCAGCGGTTAAGAGTACTGACTGCTCTTCTAGAGGTCCTGAGTTCAATTCCCAGCAACCACATGGTAGCTCACAACCATCTGTAATGGGATCTGATGCCCTCTTCTGGTGTGTCTGAAGACAGCAAAGGTGTACTCATACCTGAAATAAATAAATAAATCTTAAAAAAAATTAATCTAGTTGCTTCTTATTGACTTCTCAATTAGGGAACATTCATTATAAAAAAACAAACAAACCAAAATATTCAATTAATGCCTGAAAACTGAACATGTAACCCCATCCTTTGATAAGACTTCCTACTACAACATAAATGACACTGTGTTGCTGGATTCTAAAACATGAAATTTACATAAAATAATACACAATAAAAGTTCATTTAATTAAAATGTATGCCTTATAGCTTTTTCAAAAGCATATGGCTTGCTTTAAAACATGAGCACAGGCAATCACAAAATAAGTGCAGTCTTTTACCTCTGTACAACATCTAAAGAGAACAACAACCAAAACCCATTAATTTGGGATGGCAGAACCTTTCATCCACAAGGTCCTCAACACCACAAAATCAAAACAACAAACGAGAAGCCAAAGCCTCTATAACAAGGGAGAAGATGACTAAAGAACTGCCTTGCCAAGTACTCAGATATAAACTAAAGTTTAAAAAAATACCACACTATACAATCTTCTAAACAACAGTGAAAAAGAAATTGTTTCAGAAATATTCATTCCTTAAAGGGAGGTAATATTTAGTATTACACTATAGGATTAAATAATTTTAGAAATACATATGAAAACATTGTTTACCCAGCAGTTCCTCTTTTTAAGTTTAGTGGCAAAAACCAACTTAATAGTCCTCCCTTTATATCAAACTGAAATTATTAAACCACATACTTCATCTACAGCTATGTTTTATTTCAAACTATTTTTCCACTTTAAAGGCACCTTGTTTGGTTCTTGGTACTGGATTCCACTCAGGCACGTTTTTCACTATAGCTTCAACAGCTTGTCCTGCTGCAATCCGGGTATCCCAATTTGTACTTCTTAAATATATTAATACCTTAAAATTATAAAATAAAATAATTACATATCAAAACAAAACTTTGCTCCAGGTAACCAGAAAAAAATATTACTTTGTTACTAATTTATAACCTGGGATCCTTCAAATACATATAAAACATTTTAAAATTATTAAACTAAAAATATTTGATTAGTCACAGAAAATATCATTTTGGGTTTGTTTGTTTTCTGTTTTGTTGGTTTTTGTTTTGGGGGGGGGGGTTTATTTTTAACGTTTATTCTGCTCGCACATGTGTGGAAGTCAGAGAACAACTTGCAGAAATTGGTTCTCTCCTTCTGCTATCTGGGTCCAGGAACTGAACTCAGGTTTCCAGGCTTGGCAGAATGCTCCTTTACCCACTGAGCCATTTCTCTTGCCCTCACTACCATCTTTAAAGGGGAAAAGAGAAAAACAATAAAATATTTAAAGGCACTTTTAAAATAACATCACTATTTAATAACTGAAAAGCTATATTAGACTGGCTCATTTAGTAAGTAAACTACAGCCAGGCAAACGTGAAGACCTAAATTCAATAATCCCCAGAACACAAGTAATAAGCCAGGAGTGGTGGCACTTCTTTATATACCAAAGGTATACCACTTATACATAGTTTTCATTTTGTTGTTAGGATTTGTGTTTTGAAGACAGTGTTTCACTGTGAAGCCTTGACTGGCCTGGAGAGAACTCACTACGTAGATCTGGCTGCCCATAAACTCATAGAAATCCACCTGCCTCTGCCTGCCTTCTAAGTGCTGGGATTAAAGGTGTGCACCACCCTGACTAACATTCTTCTTTTTTTTTTGTTTTGTTTTTTGTTTTTTGTTTTTTCCAGAAAAGGTTTCTCTGTATAGCCCTGGCTGTCCTGGAGCTCACTCTGCAGACCAGGCTGGCCTTGAACTCGGAAATCCAGCTGCCTCTGCCTCCCAAGTGCTGGGATAAAAGGAATGTGCCACCATGCCCGGCTTCTAGCATTCTTCTTAATAGATATTTGTTCATACCTGTTGCTCACTACTGGATTCCTTCTTTTTGTACCTCACTGAACACTTTGTATGTATAACATGGAAATAATCTTCTGTCAAGTTGATATTTGTACCACATTTATGTTTGTCTTTTGGCTATGGTACATTTCTTACTATTAGAAAACTGAACTTGTTTGATCATTTTAAAAGGGGAAAAGGTGGGCAGGCTGAAGACACATTTTAGTGGTTAAGAGCACATGCTGATCTGCAGCAGACCTCACTGTGGTTCCTATCACGTCAGGCGGCCCACAATGCCTTAACTACAGTTCCAAGGGATCCACACTCCGCTTCTAGGCTCCACAAGTAACTGCACACACAAACATATATGCCAGCAAAACACCCATACACAGAAAAACACACTTAAAGAAAAGAAAGAGAATAGACCAAAAAATATATCTCCATACAATAAAAAAAAAAAATGTATAAATTTTTATGACAGCATTTTTTTCACAACACAAAGTCCATCAGCTGATTAACATATAAGGGGTATACACTGTGTAAATTCTGTCCATTCATATCCCCAGAATTAAATATCATTTTGCAATATAGGGGAATAAAATACACTATAAAATGAACACAATATTTTACATGAAACATGTCATAAAAGATCACACACTGCACAATTTGTTTTGCACAAAATAGACATATCTACAAAGTTAGCTAAATGACTTCGAGAACTGAATATGTGATTAAATACAGAGTATGTGCTAAAGCATTTTTCTACTGTGACAAAACATTTTAAAATTAAATTGTTGTACCTAATGATGGTGGTAAAAGGCTTTAATCCCAGCACTTGGGAGGTAGAGGCTAAGTGTATCTCTGAGTTCTGAGTTTAAAGCCATCCTGGCCTACAGAGTATGTGTTCCAGGACAGCCAGAGTTCCACAGAGAAACAATATCTCAAAAAACCAAAATAAATTTAAAAAAAAAATTAGAGCCGGGCGTGGTGGCGCACGCCTTTAATCCCAGCATTCGGGAGGCAGAGGCAGGCGGATTTCTGAGTTCGAGGCCATCCTGGTCTACAAAGTGAGTTCCAGGACAGCCAGGGCTATACAGAGAAACCCTGTCTCAAAAACCCAAAAAAAAAAAAAAAAAAAAAAAAAAAAATAGATTGCTATGATGCCTGCTGACATAAAATGATATTCTAAATATGCAGAAAAATTGGATGGGAGTGTTTACTTACTTTTATTTTATACATTAAGTATTTTCTTATATGTACACATGCATGCATGCATGCATGCAGTCATGTATGAACACCTACCTACATGTGTGCCTGGTGCTTTTGGAGATCAGAAGATAGAATAGGATCTCCTATAAGTGGAGTCACAGAGTTTATGTGCTACCATGTGCATGTATGGAAACCAAAACCCAGTTCTACAACAGTAGCAAGAATTCAAAAAAACAAACAAACAAACAAAGCCAGGCGTGGTGGCGCACGCCTTTAATCCCAGTACTTGGGAGGCAGAGGCAGGCAGATTTCTGAGGCCAGCCTGGTCTACAAAGTGAGTTCCAGGACAGCCAGGGCTACACAGAGAAACCCTGTCTCGAAAAACCAAAAAAAAAAAAAAAAAAAGAATTCAAACTCTAAGCCATCTATCTGTACAGCCACACCACCAAAGAGACCAGGAAAATAGTAAGAGTTGAAAAGAAAGAAGACAAGAAGGTGCTAAAGACAAATATTTTAGAACAATTTGATAGCAATGTGTTGAACTCAGAATTAAGAACAGAACTCCTAGGCTGGTGAGATGGCTCAGCGGATAAGAGCACCCGACTGCTCTTTCGAAGGTGATAAGTTCAAATCCCAGCATCCACATGGTGGCTCACAACCATCCGTAACGAGATCTGGCGCCCTCTTCTGGAGTGTCTGAAGACAGCTACAGTGTACTTACATATAATAAATAAAATAAATCTTTAAAAAAAAAAGAACAGAACTCCTGGGCTGGAGAGATGAGATAGCTCAGTGGTTAAGAGCACTGGCTGCTCTTCCAAAGATCCTGAGTTCAATTCCCAGCAACCACATGGTGGCTCACAACTGTCTACAATGGGATCTGATGCCCTCTTCTGGCATGCACATTTACATGCAAATAGAACACTTAAGTACATAAAATAAATAAATCTTAAATTTAAAAAAATTTAAAGAAAACTCCTGAGCCAAGCAGTGGTGATACAAGCCTTAAACACAAGCCTTAATCCAGAACTTAGAAGGCAGGGGTAGTCAGATCTCTGAGTTCAAGGCCAGCCTGATCTATAAAGCAAGTTCCAGGACAGCCAAAGCTACACAGAGGGAAAAAAAAAATCTTGTCTTGAAAAACCCAAAAGGAAGGAGAGGAGAGAAATAATACTCCCTTGGAA
The DNA here is from genome assembly GCA_902729485.2 of Mus minutoides. Classification (NCBI taxonomy): domain Eukaryota; kingdom Metazoa; phylum Chordata; class Mammalia; order Rodentia; family Muridae; genus Mus; species Mus minutoides. The sequence goes on from LR753894.1 coordinate 29,139, forward strand.
GACTAGAAACCTTCTTTCAGTTCTCACTTCTCCACTCCACTCACCTTACAGGTGAGTAAATAATACCTAATATGCATCCTTTTCCATTCTGAGAATGCCTACAGGTACCAAGTCAGTCTCTCCATCTCCATCTTGGTTAGAAAGTCCAGATAATGTCTAATACTGTAGCAATCACAAGTACACATTGGTATGTACTGAAGGGGATTTATAATTCTTACTCCTATGCATCATGGAGAGACAAGTGAGAATGAAAAGACAGGGTTAGTTAGACTCGACTCCCTTAGGGCTTCCACTGTCTGGGCAGTCACATGCTCCCACCATCCCAAAGTTATTACTGCTTTATTCTGCATGCCAAGAAATCTAACGTTTGCCAAATATCAATGTATAGGGGCACTTTAACATATCCACAGAAGTAAGCAAAAATTCAGCCTTTGCATAGGCAAAAACATATACTAGGATTACAGAAACAGTGACCTACCAAAGCAGAAAATATCCCATTCCGAATAGCTCAGTTAGTATCTTATATATTCAAGTATTACCCATGAGCACTCACCCATTTGAAAACTACCAACTGTCATATAATTACTAGCCATTAAGATCAAGTTAGACCACTAACAAACCAGATTAACAACTTAGTTCATTAACAATTTGGGTCAGACTCAAATTTGTCACACAAGCAAAAGTTTCAATATCTGACACATCCCTTAAACAACTAAAACTGATTTATCTTTTAAACAAATAGCAACTTTGAAAAATATTTTGAGAACTAAAGATATTTAATGGAATTTAGAGACCACAAGATCACTTAGGACGATTTTTACCTTTCCTATTGTTAATCTGCCCATAGACAAGTTTTTATACTTGTATTACATTGAGAAAACTCTGAATGCTTACCTTAGATAACAGATTATTTAATTCATGAGGATGAAGCTTCACCACCTCTCCAAGTTGCTGTGCAGCAGCTTTTCTTGTAACTGGAGTAGTACCAGTATCCAGTAAGATAAAAAGACGATCAAGCCTACAACAGCAGAAATACAACAGTTAATCTGAATGTTTCCTCATAAGCTTGAGACAGAAAATGTATTCAACCTGTAAGCAAATGTATTCAACCTGTAAGCAAAGCCCTACGCTGGGAGGCAGGTGTGGCAGCATGTGTCCGTTACCCCACACCTGAGAAGCACAAGAGCAAGAATTAAAGGCCAACCAAATCTACAGAGAAAATTCAAGGCCAACCTGGGCTATGCAAAACCTTGCCTCAAAAAAGATTAAAAATGGCCGGGCAGTGGTGGCGCTCGCCTTTGGTCCCAGCACTTGGGAGGCAGAAGAGTTCGAGGCCAGCCTGGCCTACAGAGTGAGTTCCAGGACAGCCAGGGCTACACAGAGAAACAAACAAACAAAAGATTAAAAACAAAAAGCAGAAAAACCTTAAAAGCTGTGGGTATAAGAGATGCCTATCTTTCCTCTCAAGGAAGAAGGCGGAATGGGAACCTACAATGAACTTGGGTCGTGGCTCATGCCTATACTCCCAGTCGCGGGGAGGGAGTCAGGACTGTCACAACCCAAGGCTGCTAGTGAGTTCAAGTCCAGCCTGAGCTCAATTTGAGTTTTGAGATCTTGTCTCAAAAATAAGGTAAATTTTTTTTAACTTAATAAAGTAAATTTTAAAAGAGCTAGAAGCAATGAAAGGTTATAACTTGCAAAATGAATAACATGGCTTGGCTATAACTTAAGGTTAACTTAGAAACAGTGGGAGAGCCAAACACAAGTCTAGCACTTGGGAGAGAGGCAGAGGCAGGCTACAAAGGGAATTGCAAATCCCCCTCACCAGGCGTGGTGGCGCACTCCTTTAGTCCCAGCACTTGGGAGGCAGAGGCAGGCGAATTTCTGAGTTCGAGGCCAGCCTGGTCTACAAAGTGAGTTCCAGGACAGCCAGGGCTATACAGAGAAACCCTGTCTCGAAAAACAAAAACAAAAACAAACAAACAAAAAAAATCCCCTTCAACACATACAGATGTGTACTTTGTGACTGGTACTATAAGGGCTGACAGTATTAGACATTATCTAGACTTTCTAGCCAGCACTGCATAGAAAGGCCTTGTCTAAATAAATGAATAATAAACTAATGAAAGAAAGAAAAAGGACAAGAAATACAACTACAGAAATAACTTAGAATCCTTGACTGTATAGTGCAACAAGTCTTGGGTCAAAAAAATGACGGGACAAGCAAGGCATAGGGGTGAACAACTGAAACAGGATGGCTGTGGGTTCAAAGCCAGCCTGGGCTACATAAAAAGAAAGTACAAAGGAAACAGGCAGAAGAGAGCAGAGCATACCAACTGTAACTGGGGTTATGAATTAGGAAGACTAATCTGGCAGCTGTAGAAAGTCCTGTAAAGAATTAAACCACAATTCGTACAAAAACCCAGTAGTGATGCTATAGAAGCAAAACAAACACCTAAACAAAACGCACACAACATGGTAAGTAAGCAAAACACCACAGGTATTGAAAGAACTTATAAGATTTTGAATCTTAGAAATGAAAATATCAATGAGGACTTTGTGGCACATACTTATAACCCCAGTACTTAGGAAAACAGAGCAGAATGATCAGTTCGAAAATGAGACCAACCTGGGAGCTACAACCGAGTTCAAGACCAGCTTGGGCTACATAGTGGGACTTTGACACAACTACCCATCCCACACCACCCCTAAGAAGACAAAAGATATCACTGAAAGAAATCAAAAAGGACAGCTGAAAAAAAAAAAAAAAACAGAAAAGATGGCAAGCTTACTAGTAGCAGAGAGTCTAAGTAGGAGAGCATTAAAAAAAAGATAGTTGAAATAGAGTGTTAACGTTTACAAGAGTTAGAAGATAAGGTCGTCTGCAGAGGTGATAAACATGACAATTAATATATTCCTGAGCTTGCAACATATGAGACAATGACACAAATCTAAACCCTTGTTCTGCTGCTTCTAACCAAGGTATGCAATAAAATCATAATAGATTATGCTTAGAGTAAGGAAGGTGCACAAAGTCACAACTCCACCTACCTAACCACATACCATACAGGGCTAGCCTTGCCACACTAACCACTGAAGTAAAGTGAGTGCTATGTCTGTAGAAAAGGGCTTCATATTTGAAATATATGGATAGTTTAAACAAAATGGATGGGAATAATGAGCAAGGTTATAAGAACTGCCCATCTGTCCGGCGTGGTGGTGCATGCCTTTAATCCCAGCACTCAGGAGGCAGAGGCAGGCTGATTTCTGAGTTCAAGGCCAGCCTGGTCTACAAAGTGAGTTCTAGGACAGCCGGAGCTATACAGAGAAACCCTGTCTCGAAAAACCAAAAAAATTAAAAAATAAAAAACAAATAAAAAAATAAAAACAAAAATTAAGAGTTCATGAACACCCACTGTGATTCTTCAAAACAGATACCCTTGAAGATGGCAACAAACACCTGCATGTTGCTATTCAGAACATCTCAGGCTCAATGACAAAAATAAATAAATAAATAAATAAATAAAATTCAGAAAGTTTTAGGAGACCAGCCAGTAAGATGGCTTACTAAGCAGGCAAATGCGATTGCCAACAAGACCAACGACTTGAGCTCAATCTACAGAAACCACATAGTTGAAGAATAATATCCCACAAATTGTCTTCTGACCTCCACATATATACCATGGCATGCCCTGTTCCCCACAAATAAAATTTTTTTTAAAGAAATTTTAAGCATGCAAGAACAAATACATAGCTGGGGGTGGTGGCGCACGCCTTTAATCCCAGCACTCGGGAGGCAGAGGCAGGCGGATTTCTGAGTTCGAGGCCAGCCTGGTCTACAAAGTGAGTTCCAGGACAGCCAGGGCTATACAGAGAAACCCTGTCTCGAAAAACCAAAAAAAAAAAAAAAAAAAGAACAAATACATAACAGGTATTTTTTAAAAAGTCTTACTGTTAAATCCAACCAAATATAACTTCCTACTGAAGAGCCTTTATTTAATGAACTGCAACCTCTCTTGGCCCAGAAATGCATTTTAAATCTTAAATTTCATGAAAAGCAAACTTGGCAAATAGTAAATATCTCTTATCATAAAGAAACAGTAGGGGGACTGGAGAGATAGCTCAGTGGTTAAGAGCACTGACTACTCTTCCTGAGTTCCTAAGACAAATTCTCAGCAACCACATGGTAGCTCAAAACCATCTGTAATAAAATCCAAGGCCGCCTTCTGGTGTGTATGAAGATAGCAACAGTGTACTCATACTGTTCTGGCTGGTTTTGTGTGTCAACTTGACACAGCTGGAGTTACCAAAGAGAAAGGAGCTCCAGTTGAGAAAAGGCCTCCATGAGATCCAGCTATAAGGCAGATTTTCTCAATTAGTGATCAAGGGGGAAGGGCCCCTTGTGGGTGGGGCCATCTCTGGGCTGGTAGTCTTGGGTTCTATAAAAGAGCAGGCTGAGCAAACCAGGGGAAGCAAGCCAGTAAGTAACACCCCTCCATGTCCTCTGCATCAGCTCCTGCTTCCTGACCTGCTTGAGTTCCAGTCCTGACTTCCTTTGGTGATGAACAGTGGTTTGGAGGTATAAGCTGAATAAACCCTTTCCTCCCCAACTTGCTTCTTGGTCATGATGTTTTGTCAAAGAATAGAAATCCTGACTAAGACACACACATATAAAATAAATCTTAAAAAAAAAAAAAAAATTAGGGCTGGTGAGATGGCCCAGCGGGTAAGAGCACCCAACTTGCTCTTCCGAGGGTGATGAGTTCAAATCCCAGCAACCACATGGTGGCTTACTACCACCAGTAATGAGATTTGACGCCCTCCTCTGGTGCGTCTGAAGTCAGCTATAGTGTACTTATGAATAATAATAATAAAAAAACAAATCCTTGGACTGGAGAGAGCAAGTGGGACCGAGGGGAGCGAGCGGGGGCCGGCAGGAGCGAGCAGGGTCGGCCAGAGTGAGCAGGCCAACCAGAGTGTGCGGGGCAGACCAGAGCGAGCAGGGTTGACCGAAACGAGGGAAAAAAAAATTAGTTGAAGGAGCTAGGGAGATAGCACATTTGGGAAAGAGCACTGTTGAACAAGCATGAGTGCCTCAGTTGGAATCCCTAGCACCCATATTTTATAAAAGCTGGATATGGCCATGTATGCCCCCCGGGACCTCAGTACCATGTGTCACTGAGGCTTGCAAATTGCTATCCTAGCTCATGGTTTAGTGAGAGAGCCTGTCTCAAGAGAATAGATGGCGAGTTGTAGAACAGGATAGTTCTCCTATGGCCTCTGCAAGCATGCATACTAAATATACACACACAAGCCACACTCATATAAAAAACTGAAAATCAAACCTGTGCCACAAAAGCATAATTTTTGTATCTGCATTCTTTATACTATGAATGCTCTCTTACAACGCATACAATTCACATTAACTAAGGACTCAACTATTGAACCCATACCCCCAACTCCACCACACACACACACACACACACACACACACACACACACAACTGGCAGACTGAAGTTATGAGACCTTTCAAAATCCTACTTTGGTCATTTGTGGGGAGACTCTGGGAGATTCACTCCAAGCTTTACTTAGGCTTCTCTTATTTGAAGTATAGTGTATATACTTGACAGTTTAACATTCTTTTTTTTTTTTTTTTTTGAGACAGGGTTTCTCTGTATAGCCCTGGCTGTCCTGGAACTCACTTTGTAGACCAGGCTGGCCTCAAACTCAGAAATCCACCTGCCTCTGCCTCTGCCTCCCAAGTGCTAGGATTAAAGGCGTGAGCCTCCACGCCCCCACCCCCTTTTTTGGTGACAGTTTAACATTCTTATAAGTTTTTTTTTTTGGTTGGTTTGACCACTATGTTTGTCATATCTTTGATTTATCTGATCCCAGTTTCTTTTTTTTTTTTTTTGAGACAGGGTTTCTCTGTGCAGCCCTGGCTGTCCTGGAATTCATTCTGTAGACCAGGCTGGCCTCAAACTCAGCCTGATCCCAGTTTCTTAAATTATGCCTCTGGAAAAACTTCAACTACTCTCTACTATAAAATTTATTTTGAGATTTTTTTTTTTTCCCCTAAACCTAAAGGAAGGCTGCTGCAAATTAAGCACTCTAAAGAAGGCCCCAGTACCAACCTATTTCTAAATCCATATACAGCAAAATACACTTACACTCTAAGGGAAATCTAATACTAACCTATTTATAAGTCCACGTCTTGATACCATCACTCTTCTAACCTCAGTTATCCTTCCCTAATATCGTTCATAATGCCTGTGTTATTACTACATTCCCTCTATTTTCCTCTATGCAAAGATCTCTTGATCTCTATTTTCTACAATATATCCTTTAGTGCCAAAAATCTTGAACAAGTGCTTAAAAACTAAATACATGCCGGGCGCGGTGGCGCACGCCTTTAATCCCAGCACTTGGGAGGCAGAGGCAGGTGGATTTCTGAGTTCGAGGCCAGTCTGGTCTACAAAGTGAGTCCCAGGACAGCCAGGGCTATACAGAGAAACCCTGTCTCAAAAAACAAAAAACAAACAAAAAAACTAAATACATTTATTCCTGGGGCTGGTGGACAGCTCAGTCAGTGAAGTGCTTGCTCAAGCATGAGGACCTGAGCTCACACCCTAGAACCCACACTCTAAAAGGCAAGCATTCTGGCGCACTGTGTAATCCTAGTGCTGGAAGGCAGCAACAGGTGGATCCTGAAGCTGGATAACCAGCCAACCTATTCTAATCAGTGAATTTCAGGCCACTGAGAGACTCAGTGTCCAAAACAAGATGGATATTATCTTAGGAATGTCAACAAAGATTGTCATTAGGCCCTCACACAAATGTGCACACCATTTTTTGTCTGATCACATGCAATTTAATCCTGGAAATTCCAATTTACTTATATATGTCTGAAATATCACGCTTGAAGGTTACCAATAAATTCTTAAGTTCCGAACCCAATCGCATTCTTATGAATCCAAATTTCTTGACTCTTCTATGACATTGATATCAGCAAGTATTCTCAAATCCTTTCCTTTTCAAGTTTTGATTACCTTGCTAGTCTCCAAAAACTTCTTCACCTCCTATCCACAGCACTCTTTCTAGGAACAATCAGAGCCCAAACACTCTTGGCCTGCTCATCTCATCAGTTTCTCTTTTAGGAAACTGTATACTACTGTTTGTTTATACACAGTACAAATATTTTCCCAAATCTATCTCATCTGACACACTTCCATCTGACTTTAAGTATATATAATACATACTCAATGTGATCCAGTTGTCAGATTAATTTCCTACAGTGATCAAATTTCCTACTATGATCAAATCACTACTTTATTCTAAAACTTTCACTGGCTTACCCTTATCTACCACATGGGAACATAAAACAAAGTATAACCCAAATATGAGTCTCTGGGGTTTCCAAAACACTATTATACTATTTTCCCTTTAGAACGTATTTTTTTAATTAACTTACTTTTAAACTTAATTTTAATCTATTTTATTTTATAGACAGGCTCCTCATGTAGCCTATACTTGCCTTGAACTCCTGATGCAGCTGAGGCTAGCAACAAAATTCTGATCTTTCCACCTTTACCTCACGGTGCCCAGTTTAAGTGGTGGAGAGATAAGGAATTGAATGCAAGATTATGCATTGAAGGACTCTACCAACTGAGCTACATCCACGGTCTCAAACAATGTCTTATAAAATGAACTTGGGGATACATGACTGTAATCTTGAGTTTAAAACCATCCTTGGTTAAATAACCAAGATATTGTCTTGGCTCACCAGTAAGCTCTGTATCAGTTTGCTTTCTACTGCTGTCATAAAATCATGACTAGATGCAGCAGAACATACCTTGGGATGTTCAAAGGCCATGTAGCCTGGATTACAGTGGTGGAGGTGATGACAGAAGACCCTATCTCAAAAAAGGTAGAGATAGCTGGGCATGGTGGTGCACACCTTTAATCCCAGCACTTGGGAGGCAGAGGCAGGCAGATTTCTGAGTTGGAGGCCAGCCTGGTCTACAAAGTGAGTTCCAGAACAGCCAGGGCTATACAGAGAAACCCTGTCTCAAAAAACCAAAAAAAAAAAAAAAAAAAAAAAAGGTAGAGGTAAATAGTGACCTGATCTGATCCTCAAACTCCTGCCCACACATCTCTGACAGCTCTCTAGCCCAAGGTTGAGCCCATCTACCCCATAAGATTCCCTTGCCCCTCTTTTCCGCAGTGCTTTATCTCAATAGCCAGGCTGATGTTTCTTTCTGAACAAGAAAGTAGACTAACTTTTTTTTTTTTTTTTTGGGGGGGGGGGGTTGTTTGTTTGTTTCAAGACAGGATTTCTCTGTGTCCTGGAACTCACTCTGTAGACCAGGCTGAGCCAGGCATGGTGGCGCACGCCTTTGATCCCAGCACTCAGGAGGCAGAGGCAGTCAAATTTCTGAGTTCGAGGCCAGCATGGTCTACAAAGTGAGTTCCAGGACAGCCAAGGCTACACAGAGAAACCCTGTCTCGAAAAACCAAAAAAAAAAAAAGAAAGCTGTAGACCAGGCTGGCCTCCAACTCAGAAATCCACCTGCCTCTGCCTCCCAAGTGCTGGAACTAAAGTCATGTGCCATCACTGCCAACTCATGACTTTATCTTAAAGATAAAAAACTGTAAGCTATATTCTTTGACATAAATACATATTTTCAAATTATGAAATTATACCTTTTTAAGTGGTTAAAGTGGTCCATTTTGTTTTGGTACAATTAAAATAAAAACATGGCTGAACATATAGGTCAGTGGTCAGGTAGTTGCCTACCATGCATACTTAAGGCCCTGGATTTAATATCCAGCACAATAAAGCAAACTTATAAATACACTTTGAGAAGTAAACCAAATTAACATGTTGAAATTTACCACAGTTAAATGAAAAAATCTTGTATAATGCCTCCTCTACTTTTTCCTGATTGTCTCTGAATGTTCTAAAGAATGGAATACTTGATAAACTATCATTTATAGTAACACCTCCTGTCAGTCTTATAATGGCTAAAAGTAACAGTAAGGAAAGAGAGGCAGAGCGTACTTCTGTGACCCATATGAATAAGTACTTACCTTCCTTAGCACTTTCCCACATCCAGACACTTCCTTTTGTCAGCAGTAAGCTTAGCACTGAGAAAGCAGACTCAGAGCCTACAAGTCATCAGATCATCAGGGGCGGGGGGAGTAACTACTTCCTCTTATTTTTGTAGACTAGGACTGTTGAAACAATGTTTCTCTAAAGTATCAGCAGTGAGTGTAGTCAGAATTAACAAGACAGAGCAAAAGTTCTATTCCTCTGTAACAATTTGTTGAGACAAGTTTCCTTTTTCTTCCCAGAATCTTTTGTAGTTGTATCACTTTCAATTTATATATGGGGGAGTGAGGTGGATATGGCTTCTAAAATAAATCCTCAATGTTGAAATACTTTACATATTACTTTTTATGAATAATTCAGAGAAAAATAATATAAACTGCACTCTTGAACCCACATAATCAAGAAAAATTCTTACTTGGCAAATAGGAAAATATTACTGTACAACAGTCAACTCAATCACTTAAGAGCATAAACAAGCAACCACATCAAAACAATGTATCAGGTCTGCCAAGCTAGCTCATCTAGTAAAGGCAGGTACTGGTAGGCCTACTAACCTGAGTTAAACCCCCCAGACTCAAATGATGAAAGAGAACCAACTTCCTCAAATTGCTCTTTAAGCAAGTGTGTCTCACACACATACACACACACACACACACACACACACACACACACACACACACATTTTCTAATCTACAGTACGCAGGGCATGGTGGTACAAGCCTGCAAGCCCAGCAGTCAGGAAGTCAGGAGTTTGAGAGAAGACCCAACTGGAATTTGACCTAGACTACAAAAGCAAGACCCAGTCTCAAAGAAAGGCAAATCTACATTAAGCTTAGAACCTAACTAACAGATTCACTGCCCTTGAATAAGCCTTAAAAAAAGCTCTAGAGTTGCCTTTTCTGCTTCTAATTCCCACTAGGTCAAAAAGATAACAGAGTATGTGTCACAAAGCCAAAAAGATAGAATCTAAAGATTTAGCAAGTAATACCTAAACTGTTTGAAAACAACAGTACAAGCTCTTAACATGTACTAATTTGGTAGGGGTTGGGGAGGTGCAAAACTTTATGGGACAAACATAGCAAGTTTAGCTGATTTCCCAGCAACCACATTTTAACAGCAGTTAAACAGTAAGCACTTAAAGAAGACATATCTTCCAATGATACTCTGCAGAGAATTTTACAGAAAATTTCAAATGCTGCCTTTGTTCAGTTACTTATACAAGATTTATATCTTCATCCACGGATCAAAAGTTCACTGGAGCCGGGTGGTGATGGCGCACACCTTTAATCCCAGCGCTTGGGAGGCAGAGGCAGGCGGATTTCTGAGTTCAAGGCCAGCTTGGTCTACAGGACAGCCAGAGTACAGAGAGACCCTGTCTCGAAAAACCAAAAAAAATTAAAAAATAAAAAGAATGTAAGCAGAATCAGTATTTTTTTAAACATACAAAATGCAGGGTTACATTATATACAATTTACATCACGAAAACATGTTGTAACAGGACTTATTTTAAAACTATTCTATCTTTTTTTTTTTTTTAAAGTATGATCCTAGGCTGGAGAGATGGCTCAGCAGTTAAGAGCACTGGCTGGTCTTCCAGACGTCCAGCAACCACATGGGGCTCACAACCATCTGTAATGGGATCCAATCCCCTCTTCTGGTGTGTCACCATCAGCATACTCATTCATTCACACGCATACATACATACATGCATGCATACATGCTCGCTCTCGACCAACACACACACACACACACACACACACACACACACACACACACACACACACACACACACACACGATCCTGAGCTGGAATGCAGTCTAGAACTCTTTCCTTTTCTTCCAGAGGACTTGTTTGAGTTCAATTCCCAGAACCTATGTCAGGCCACTCACAATAAACTGTAACCCCAGCTCCAGGGAATTTGATGTCTTTGGCCTCCAAGGTAACCTGCACTCACATGCATACCTCACATAGAGGCAGTCACATATACATAATTAAAACTATAAAAATACGGGGCTGGTGAGATGGCTCAGCGGGTAAGAGCACCCGACTGCCCTTCCTAAATTCCGAAGGTGATAAGTTCAAATCCCAGCATCCACATGGTGGCTCACAGCCATCCATAACGAGATCTGGCTCCCTCTTCTGGAGTGTCTGAAGACAGCAACAGTGTACTTACATATAATAAGTAAAATAAATCTTAAAAAAAAAAACCTATAAAAATAAATATTTTGAAATAATCATTAGACTGTTTATAAGCACACATACTTATAAATATGAACTCATCCCTACCTATATATATTCATAAATATAGAATATACTTAAGGTCAATGATGTGTTGGCATGTATTATCTGAATTTGCTGATGTGTCATAACACTTTAGCTCTAGAATTACGCTGAGACCTTGAAAAAAAAAGAAAGAAAAAAAGATGAAAAAAAAGAAAAAAAAAAAAAAAGAATATATTTAGAAATATGCAAAGCTGCCGGGCGTGGTGGCACACGCCTTTAATCCCAGCACTCAGGAGGCAGAGGCAGGCAGATTTCTGAGTTCGAGGCCAGCCTGGTCTACAAAGTGAGTTCTAGGACAGCCAGGGCTACACAGAGAAACCCTGTCTCGAAAAACCAAAAAAATAAAAATAAAAATAAAAGGAATATGCAAAGCTAAAGTAAGTGTTCTTCCCAACAACAAAAGCATAGTTAGGTGTCAGTTCTGTTAGTGTACCTATAAACCTAGCAGAGGCAAGTCAGGCTGGTAATATAGGTGCAGGCCAGCCTGGAACGAATATCCAGAGTCTACCTCACAACACCAAAACTAGAATTATAGTTCAGTGGTAAAATATTTGCCTGGCATTCCTAAGTTCCTGAGTTCAGTCCCCAGTATGGCCAAACAAAAACCTACAGCTGAACTAGGAAACACTCACTGAGAAAGTGACAAATTCCTGTGGTCTCAGCTATGGGAAAATGAAAAAAAAAAAAAAAAAAAAAAAAAAAAAAAAAAAAAAAAAAAAAAAGACTTCTGTCTCCAATAAGAAAAAGACAATAAAAAATAAATTGCATTGAATGGCTCCTAAAAACTAGACATACTGCTCAAGATGGAAAGATAAGACATATTTCTGTCCCAAAAAGAATTCAGCAAAAGAGAGAACAATTAAGCAGCCAGCTACTAAGTGTGATAAATACTTTGAGAGACAAAAACACACCACTGCAAATAGCACAGATAAAGTAAAAGGAAGAAGGCTTCCAACAAAGTGATGTGTAGGCATTTAGGCACATCTCAAACTGTAATGATTGAGACAAGATGGGAAAATTAATCGTGCTAGATACAAAGGAATGGGAAGTAAAAATATTCTGGGAAAGGAAGACAGAAGGGAGGGAGGATGGTTAGTGCAGAGAACTTGATGCAAGATGCAAGAGGCAAGAGATCTACAAGAAGTTTGGGAATTTGGACCTCATCTTAAGGCAACAGAAAGCTAGCCAGATATAGGCAGAAAAAAACCTAATTAAAATTTTGCACACTAGCAAATAACATGACTGAAGTGAAAAATAATTTGGAGATGCCAAGAACAAGTACAAAGAAAAAAGCTGCTGTGAGCTGGTCAGATCCTGTTGCTGCTGCTGCTGCTGCTACTGCTGCTGCTGCTGCAGGTGAAGGCGTTAGTTAGACTTATGCCCTAACAACCTGAGTTCTAACACAGGAACTCAAGTTAAAAAGGAAAAACTCTCCACAAGTTGTCCTCTGCATATTCACACACACAAAAAAATATTTTTTAATTTATGTATATGAATACACTGTAGCTGTCTTCAAACACACCAGAGGAGGGCATCAGATCCCATTACAGATGGTTGTGGGCCACCATGTGGTTGCTGGGAATTGAACTCAAGACCTCTAGAAGGAGTCAGCACTCTTAACCACTGAGCCATCTCACCAGCCCTCACACAAAACTTTGTAAAGAAAGCATTTCTTGGGACTGGTGAGATGGCTCAGCGGGTAAGAGCACCCGACTGCTCTTCCAAAGGTGATAAGTTCAAATCCCAGCATCCACATGGTGGCTCACAACCATCCGTAACGAGATCTGGCGCCCTCTTCTGGAGTGTCTGAAGACAGCTACAGTGTACTTACATATAATAAATAAAATAAATTTTTTTTCCCCTTGTTCTGGTCAACCCTGCTCGCTCTGCTCGACTCCGCTCGCTACGGCCAGCCCCACTTGCTCCCGGCCGCCCCCGTATGGCCCCCCGCTTGTTCCAGCCAGCCCAGCTCACTCTGATCGGCTCTGCTTGCTCCGTTTCGGCCCAACTCGCTCCGGCCCCGCTAGCTCCGGTGTCCCCGCTTGCTCCGGCCGTTCCCGTTCGGCTCCGCTCGCTCCGGACAGCCTGGCTTGCTCTGGTTGGTCTCTCCGGTCCAAGGATTCATTTCTTATTATTCTTTATAAGTATGCTGTAGCTGACTTCAGACGCACCAGAGGAGGGCGTCAGATCTCGTTACGGATGGTTGTAAGCCACCATGTGGTTGCTGGGATTTGAACTCATCACCTTCGGAAGCGCAGTCGGGTGCTCTAACCTGTTGAGCCATCTCACCAGCCCCCAACAGTGTACTTACATATAATAAATAAAATAAATCTTAAAAAAAAAAAAAGAAAGCATTTCTTTCTGCTTCCTAACTATGGATGCAGTGTGTCCAACTGTCTCATGTTCCCACATGCCTTCCTGACCATGATCAACTTTACCCTCAAACTGAGCCAAAATAAAACCCCTTAAAATTAAATTAAAAAAATAAAAATAAATAAAAATAAAAAGAGGGAAGAGCTGGGCATGGTGGCGCATGCCTTTAATCCCAGCACTCGGGAGGCATAGGCAGGTGGATTTCTGAGTTCGAGGCCAGCCTGGTCTACAAAGTGAGTTCCAGGACAGCCAGGCTATACAGAGAAACCCTGTCTTGAAAAACCAAAAAAAAAAAAAGAGGGAAGAAAGGAAGAAAAAAGCGTTTGTGTGGTTGAGTGCGTGTGTGTGACAGAGTGTGTGTGTGCATGTGCGCCCCCTTCCCTGTTGCAGATGTCTTGGACTTTGGATGACTGCAGCAATTATAGGAAGTCAGAACGGGGCTGAAGGAAGCTTAAAAAGGTGGGGTAGGATTGGACCTAGTGACTGGCTAGATAGAGGGAATGAAAAAGACAGGAAAGTCAAAAATACTCCATATTTCCGAACAGAAGGAACAACAGTACCAATGTTTATAAAATCTTAAAATGCTGCTGGGCATGGTGGCGCACGCCTTTAATCCCAGCACTTGGAAGGCAGAGGCAGGTGGATCTCTGAGTTCGAGGCCAGCCTGGTCTACAAAGTGAGTTCCCAAACAGCCAAGGCTACACAGAGAAACCCTGTCTCGAAAAAAAAAAAAAAAAAAAAAAAAAAAAAAAAAAAAAAAAAAAAAAAAAAAAAAAAAAAAAAAAAAAAAAAAAAAAAAAAACAATGAATAAATAAATAAATAAATAAATCTTAAAATGCCGGGCGTGGTGGCACACACCTTTAATTCCAGCATGCAGGAGGCAGAGGCAGGGGGATCTCTGAGTTCAAAGGCAGTGTACTCTACAGAGCCAGAACAAGCTCAGGACAGCCAGTTACACAGAGAACCCTTGTGGGGCAAGGTTAAGGGGTCTTAAAAACAGAAGGTTGGGGGGCTGGTGAGATGGCTCAGCGGGTAAGAGCACCCGACTGCTCTTCCGAAGGTGATAAGTTCAAATCCCAGCAACCACATGGTGGCTCACAACCATCGGTAACGAGATCTGGCTCCCTCTTCTGGAGTGTATGAGGACAGCTACAGTTGTACTTACATATAATAAAATAAAATAAATCTTTAAAAAAAAAATCAGTGAAGTTTATTAAAAAAAAAAAAAAAAAAAAAACCAGAAGGTTGGTCTACAGTTATATGCATTGACATAAACAGTGCCAAAGTATTTATTTGATTCTGGCATATGATCTCCATTTCTCAAACTATATTCTGACTATTTTACATAAAAGTACTTAAATGAATTCCCACTTCCACAATACCAACAAGAGAAAAATGAAGCTTATTTAGCACAGACTTATGCTTAGTGCATGACATCATACCTGAAACTACAAACTGAATCCACAAATATTTTTAAAAGTCCAATACCTCCTCCCAAGCAAGGCATCCAAAGCCTTTCCTTAAATTTAGATTACTAAACCAAACATGGAAGAAGCTTCTATAAAATGTGGCTGGGGGGGGGGGGGGCGCACGCCTTTAATCCCAGCACTTGGGAGGCAGAGGCAGGCAGATTTCTGAGTTTGAGGCCAGCCTGGTCTACAAAGTAAGTTCCAGGACAGCCAGGGTTGTACAGAGAAACCCTGTCTTGAAAAACCAAAAAAAAAAAGAAAAAGAAAAGAAATGTGACTGGCTTTAATTATGGCAATAAGAAAAAAGAAAAAAAACAAACCAGGAACAACAAACAGCAGTTGTCTTTGAAAGCAGATAATGAGGACCAAAAGCCCTAAAGACCACTCTTTCTTTCAAAATTTGGGTCTATAGATTAGTGCGAAGCAAAAAAGATTAACCTTTTAAAGCACTATCATTTTGCCTCTATAAGTAAGTACTAATTCCCTTAAATTAAAAAAGCTTGAGAAAGGGGGCTGGTGAGATGGCTCAGCGGGTAAGAGCACCCGACTGCTCTTCCGAAGGTGATGAGTTCAAATCCCAGCAACCACATGGTGGCTTACAACCACCCGTAATGAAATCTGACGCCCTCCTCTGGTGCGTCTGAAGTCAGCTATAGTGTACTTATGAAGAAGAATAATAAAATGAATCCTTGGATGGGAGAGAGCAGGGACTGAGCAAGTGGGAACGACCGGAGCTAGCGGGGCTGGCCGGAGAGAGCGGGGTTGACTGGAAACAAGGAAAAAAAGAAAAAAAGCTTGAGAAGGCCAGGTAATACCACACCTCTAATCCCAGAACCAGAGCTCCTTCTCAGCTCGAGGCTAGCCTGGGCTACAGGAGCCCCTTGTCTCAAAGAAGAAAGAGGAAAAAAAAAAAAAAAGACTTTAAATCTCATGTTGTTCATGTACCAACATATTTCTGGTGTATATATTTATGCATTTACATGGAAGATAAATTATAAAATAAATCTATCTACCAGCACTCGGGAGGCAGAGGCAGGCGGATTTCTGAATTCGAGGCCAGCCTGGTCTACAAAGTGAGTTCCAGGACAGCTAGGGCTATACAGGTCTCGAAAAACAAACAAAAAAAAATTATAAAAATAAATAAATCTATCTGTACTTGCAGAAATAAACGCCACTTGTATTCTCTTAAGGCAGTTTCATAGGTGCTGAAATAAAAAAGTCTTTCTCATGAATCCTTGGACCGGAGAGACCAACCGGAGCAAGCCAGGCTGTCCGGAGCGAGCGGAGCCGAACGGGACGGCCGGAGCAAGCGGGGATGCCGGAGCTGGCAGGGCCGGAGCGAGTGGGGCCGAACGGGGACGGCCGGAACAAGCGGGGCCAAACCGGAGCAAGCAGAGCCGATCGGAGCGAGCGGGGCTGGCTGGAACAAGGGGGGGGGGGGCGTACGGGGGCGGCCGGGAGCAAGTGGGGCTGGCCGGAGCGAGCGGGGTCGAGCAGAGCGAGCGGGGTTGACCAGAACAAGGGGGAAAAAAAAAATAAAAAAAATAAAAAGTCTTTCTCCCACTGAGTGGATAAGTCTGCTTATGAAATAAAAATTAGGTGTCCCTACTACCAGTACCTAGCAACTCCCTTCACTCAACTCCCATGGTATTCTCCCACACACTATTTCATCAGTTACCTAGGGAGTCTGTGACTTGGGTTAGTCCCTCCTTATAAGAGAAAACTTCATCACACACTGTGCATAAAGGAATGTGTTCAACTAATTTCAAGAAATTAGTGAAAGCTGTTTATTATTATCATTTATCTCCCTCAGTCCATTTGGTGAAAGGACTCAATTCTCATAAAGTTAACTCATCATCCCTAAAGAACTTGGTAACCCTTAATGACTATACACCGAGAGACCATCCCGACTACTTAAACCTCATCGGGACACCAAAATCATTTCCACGTTTTCAACCCATTCTATCATCAGAAGCTATACAAGTTAAATGTGTGTACGTTTTTCTGTAATTTTCCCAGACTCTTCCACGTGGGCAAAATTTTACAATAATTTAAGATCTGTGATATCGCTTGGGAAAAGATGCTAAAATAGTCACCTGCTTAAGACCACACACTGATTGACAGAATACTTACTGCTGAACAAAAAGGAGGAATTAGACCTCAAGAAAAAAGTGAGCAAGACTATACCCCTTACGCTGTAAAATTTTTTTTAACTTAGCATAACCAGATGGTCTCTTAGATAACAGTATTTCAACCCCCGCCTCCATCGACAGTTACTACCAAGTTTTGCCGTGAAATGGTGGTTGGGGAACAGACTTTGATACTACGAAAGAAAAAGAAAAGAAACTCGCCTAGAAATTCAAACAGGGAAGAGAAACCAAAGAGGAGCAACGTGGTGAAGAAAAAAAAAAAAAAAAAAGGAAAAAAAAAAAAAAACCAGCCAGATCGAACGCGCCGAGTCACATTTAACGAGGAGAAAAGGCGCTTCTTGAGCCGACTTCTCCGGGTAACCCGAGCCCAAAGCGCCTGCCAGCCGAGGGAAGCCTCGGAAGTCTGGGCGAGCGAGGGAGAAGCGGCGCTCACGCCCCGCACCGCAGCGCCGGGAGCCGACCCACAGCCTTACCCGCCAACCCGCACGCCCGCGCGCGCTCCCCGGTAGCTGACGGGAGGCGACACCCACCTGGAGACCGCCATGGCCGGCGCCGGCGGTTCGGAACTCCCGGGGAGCTACACGCCGCGCCGCTCCGGCGTTCGTTTCCCGAGCAGAGCGGCGCAGGCCCAGGCCGCCGAGCGCAGGGCGGCAGGCGGCGCGGCGTGGAGCGGCCGGCACGGGCCTTCCGGCATGGGCCGGCCACCCGAGCTCGTCCCCGCAGTGACCAGGGTCCCACACACACGGGCGGAGGCGGCGCCGCTCTGACCCGCACCACTTCAAACCGGGTGCCCCCAGCCCCGCTCTCTGCTGACGCAGACGCCGGCACGCCGGACTTCGCGTCGGCACGCCGGAAGTGACGTCACCTGCATGCCCTCCACCGCTCCGCGCGCGCCGCCGGCCTACGAGCGGAGTGTAGGAGCGCCCGGCGGCAGCGAGGAGCTGGTTGGCAGCGGGGATCGGGAGCCCGGCCCCCAAGTCTTAAGATTAAGGGGAGAAAACGCAAAGAGGTCTCTATCTTCCAGAGAGCGATGAAGATCACCTAGCTAAAGTTCTGAGAGTTCCAAACCTCGGTCTCTAAGTGCTCTCTCCATCCTGACCCTACTACCCAGCTAGGCGGCTTCCAAACAGGAATAAACTGGAGAAAGGAGACTCCGGCCCAGATCGCGATGCTGTGGGCGGGATGAAGTCAAGAAGGAAACGCTGCCTGCCGAGAGCTGGCCAGGGTGGCGCAAGCCTATAATCCTAGCACCTGGGAGGCTGAGGCAGCAGATTGTGAAATTGGGGGTCAGTCTGGACGACAAAGCGATATCCGGGCCAAGAATTTGCAGTGTGGTTCCGCGAGGAAGAGGGTGGGAGAAGGCTCAAGTGTGTATTTACTGTTATTTACCAGCAAGTTCAGCATAAATGGTGAAGAGATTGCTCATGATTTTGCCTAGGCCTATCACCCTTCTTCCCGTCTTTTCCTCCTTTTGTTCCCCCCCACTGCCAAACACTCCTCTGTAAACTACAATGGCCTCTTAGCACCTTAAAATTTGTTTTTAATGCCAGTAGTCAAACTAGTATTTCTCTAGTTTCGGCAAGCCCAGTTTATAGGCCACTGACAGATTAATCATCAAAAGCACCCGTCCTGTCGTCCTTCCTTATAAAACATGCCCACTAGCTTCTTGTTACCTATTTAGAAGTTATGTCTCAGTCCTTGAGTCTGCTTGTCATCTATATGATGAGAAGCGCTGTAAAAGGTTGTGGGAGGTGGGGAGGGATGTCATGAACCCAGGAAAGTTCACAAGAACTTGGTGAACTGTAAAATAGATCTGTATAGGAAAAGATGAAGTAAGTTAAAGTATTGCACAGGTAACTTACATTACCCCTTACGTTACAAGGCAAAGCTATAAAGTAGTGTGATGTTTTTCCATGATGGGGTAAGAAGCCTAGGATTTGGGTTCTGTACGAAGTAGAAAAGAGTGTTTTGAGCAAGAGAAATGATCTAATTTACATTTTCTATATTTTTTCCCTAATATCAAAAAATAATAGGTCCAGGGCTGGAGAGATGGCTCAATGGTTAAGAATTCTAGCTGCTCTTCCAGAGGTTCTGAGTTCAATTCCCAACAACTACATGATGGCTCACAACCATTTGTAATGGAATCTGATGCTCTCTTCTGGTGTGTCTGAGGAGAGGGACAGTGTACTCATATAAATAAAGCTAAGCCTCCATTTCTTTTTGTTTTTTGTTTTGTTTTTTGGGTTTTTTTTTTTTGTTTGTTTGTTTTTTGTTTGTTTTTTATCGAGAGGGTTTCTCTGTGTAGCATTGGCTGTACTGGAACTCACTCTGTAGACCAGACTGGCCTCGAACTCAGAAATCCACCTGCCTCTGCTTCCTCAGTGCTGGGATTAAAGGCTTACACCACCAACAACCTAGCGAAAACCTCCATTTCTGATTACTCCTTTTGTTAACAGCATAACCTTGAACTAGTTACTTAATTTGGTATCTTAATTCCTCAACTGTGAAATGGGGAAAATAACACTAGTTCACAATTTTTGACAGTATGATTGTCTAAGTTACACATATGGAATTGAAAAGAAATCTAGTGCCAGGTGTGGTGGCGCCCGCCTTTAATCCCAGCACTCAGGAGGCAGAGGCAGGCAGATTTCTGAGTTCGAGGCCAGCCTGGTCTACAAAGTGAGTTCCAGGACAATCAGGGCTATACAGAAAAACCCTGTCCTGTCGAACAAAAAAGAAAAAAAGAAAAGAAATCTAGTGCATATAGCACTTATGATACCAGATCCCACCAGCTTCTAGGTCGATGTTCTATAATGAAATACATTTATAATTCTATGGTATGCTGACTTTTAGAAGCATGGCATTGACTACTAGACCTATACATTTCTTTTTTTTTTTTTTTTTCCCAAGACAGGGTTTCTCTGTATAGCCCTGGTTGTCCTGGAACTCACTTTGTAGACCAGGTTGGCCTCAAACTTAGAAATCTGCTGCCTCTGCCTCCCCAGTGCTGGGATTAAAGGCGTGCATCACCACGCCCTGCTGACCTATACATTTCTTGAGGATCCATGTATATCCCCAGTTTATAGTGGCTGTAGAAACACACTCTGCCTTACTCCCCTGATTTGATACCAGCTTCCTTCAGTCCCTGAGCCAGAGCCACCTCTTGAAGTTCTTGGACCCAATGGGCTCTGTGCTCTAAGACCTCTCAATACCAGGGAGCTGCTCCCTTACAAAGCCAGAGCCTTGGCCAGGCTCAAGTTCTTGCCAAATTACCAGAGATTGTGCTTTGGGATCTGCGATGGTGCTTGGAGGGGTTAAGACTAAGGTGCCTGTGCTTAGGAGTGTGAATGCCCTCTATTTGGCTACCCACTGCTAAGGTACATGCGCCTGGCCAGACCCAGTACCTGCACCCTTGCCATCAGGTATTAGAAGGGACAGCAGTGAGTTAGAGGAAATAGCTAGACTGGAGATGGTTCTCCAGGTGGACTCAAAGACTCTGCCCCACCTTCTCCAAGCCTACAATCTCTTTCTTCCTAAGAGGCAGCTAGAATGCACTTGGGAGGAGAGAAAAGAAGGTCAGTCAGGGCCAGGAAGAAAACTGAGAGGGTGGGAGGACATTAATGGAGTGGAGTAATAAAGCCACTGTGTACACAGTGAAACTCACACTCAAGAGCATACTCTGAGAGAGCTACAGAAAGAAAAGGAATGACAAGACAAAATTCCACAAACCACACCCCTCAGCAGCAGGCTCAGACAAGTGGGACGCAGAACACTTGAACTCTCCCAGAGGAGGGAGAGTTGGTTATTCACAGCCCTGGGCTTCTGGGGTTGGACCTCCCTTGGAAAGATTTTATTTCTAGTCCTGTGTATGTGTGGCAGTATGTACATGTGAGTACAGGTTCCACAAAGGAGAGAGGAGGGTGACAGGCCCCTAGAACTGAAGTACAGGTGGCTTTGCTGCTAGGAACCCAGTTCTGCTTCTCTGCTAGAGCAGTATAGTAAGGACTCTTCACTCCAGCCTCTAAAATGTTACCTTATGTTATATTGCGGTTTATTTCTTTATAGTTTTCAATATAGTCTTGCTGTTGTTTCTCAGGCTGGCCTGAACCTCACTATGCTGCCCAGTCTAGACTTGAGTGTGTGCTTCTCTGTATAGCCCTGGCTGTCCTGGAACTCACTCTGTAGACCAGGCTGGCCTCAAACTCAGAAATCTGCCTGCGTCCGCCTCCCAAGTGCTGGGATTAAAGGCATGCACTACCACTGCCCAGTTCTTTTGAACTTATCTTGATTTTTCTGTGTGCCCTTCCCTTTTCTTCTTGATGTCTGTGACATCTGTGGATCTAGTTCATAATTTTTTTAAAGATTTATTTATTTATTTATTTATTTATTTATTATATGTAAGTACACTGTAGCTGTCTTCTGACATTCCAGAAGAGGGATTCAGATCTCATTAGGGATGGTTGTGAGCCACCATGTGGTTGCTGGGATTTGAACTCAGGACCTTCTGAAGAGCAGTCAGTGCTCTTAACTGCTGTCTAGCTTATAATTTTAATGTAATTGAGCATAAGGCCACAAGATGTCAGACTTTAGCTGAAAAAAATCTATCAAAAGCCTTCCAGCCCTTGATAATATCAGAGCACTGGGTCAGTGAGGAGGTGTATCTGTAATTACTTTTGGTGCTTTACATGAGAGAATGTTTTTCTGAGAAATTTAAAGAGGGCTTCCATCTGTGAAATGTATTTTTTATTGATAATTATGAGCCGGGCGTGGTGGCGCACGCCTTTAGTCCCAGCACTTGGGAGGCAGAGGCAGGCGGATTTCTGAGTTTGAGGCCAGCCTGGTCTACAAAGTGAGTTCCAGGACAGCCAGGACTAAGCAGAGAAACCCTGTCTCAAAACCCCCCCCCCCAAAAAAAAAAAAAAAAAAAAAAAAAAGGGAGTCTTATAGGATGGCTCAGAAAATTAGAGACTTGCTGCTAAGACTAACCACCTGAGTTGAATCCTTCAGTTCTTGAGACTCTCCAGGTGGAAGGAGAGAGTAGACTCTCCAGGTGGAAGGAGAGAGTAGACTCTCCAGGTGGAAGGAGAGAGTTGACTCTCCAGGTGGAAGGAGATCGTAGACTCCTGAACTTGTCTTTTGACTTCCTCAAGTATACTGTAGCATTTGAGCACACACACACACACCAAATAAACAATAAACAAATGTAAAATTCTCTCTTTTTTTTTTTCCCTTGTTCCGGTCAACCTCGCTCGCTCTGCTCGACCCTGCTCGCTCCGGCCAGCCCCACTTGCTCCCGGCCGCCCCTGTACGGCCCCCCCTTGTTCCAGCCAGCCCCGCTCGCTCCGATCGGCTCTGCCCCGCTCGTTCCGGCTGTCCCCGTTCGGCTCCGCTCGCTCCGGACAGCCTGGCTTGCTCCGGTTGGTCTCTCCGGTCCAAGGATTCATTTCTTATTATTCTTCATAAGTACGCTGTAGCTGACTTCAGACGCACCAGAGGAGGGCGTCAGATCTTGTTAAGGGTGGTTGTAAGCCACCATGTGGTTGCTGGGATTCGAACTCATCACCTTCGGAAGAGCAGTCGGGTGCTCTAACCCACTGAGCCATCTCACCAGCCCCCTAAAATTCTCTTTTTAATTTTATAAACGTTGTTAAACAAAAACAAAAAAACTTGGGCTGGTGAGATGGCTCAGTGGGTAAGAACACTGAATGCTCTTCCGAAGTTCCTGAATTCAAATCGCAGCAACCACATGGTAACTCACAACCACCCATAATGAGACCTGATGCCCTCTTCGGCATATCTGAAGACAGTTACAGTGTACTTATGTATAATAATAAATCTTAAAAAAAAAAAAACCCAGCAAAATTAACCCAACCCAAAGACTATCCTCCCACAGAGGCGTACGAAGAACAGGTTAATACTTAAATATTACACCACTTGAATTTGTATTACTTCCCAACCATAAAGCAAATCATTCCTTTTAGGATCTTTGAGTTTTGAAAAATATTAAGATCCGGGCGTGATGGCACACGCCTTTAATCCCAGCACTCGGGAGGCAGAGGCAGGAGGATTTCTGAGTTCGAGGCCAGCCTGGTCTACAGAGTGAGTTCCAGGACAGCCAGGGCTACACAGAGAAACCTTGTCTCGGGGGGAAAAAAAAAAGAAAAGAAAAGAAAAATATTTAGAACTAATCTATCATATCCCAAATAGTTAAAAACCAAAATGTCCCTACTTGGGTGTACTGATGAAAATATAGAACTGAGTGACATGATAAATAGAAAGACTGAAAATAGTGGGGCCTTTGAGATGATTCAGTAGGCAAAGGCACTTTACCACTCCACCAGGCCCTACAAACTGAGTTGGATCTCTGGGTTACACACACACACACACACACACACACACACACACACACACACAGAATAAATACATGCAATGCAAAACGAAAAAAAATAAAAGAAACTGCAAATAGCATCTGTTTCTGAATACTATTGTTTCATTTCATCTTAACTATATAGAGACTTCAGATAAATATGTACAAGCTTCAAAAGAAAAATGTTTTGTTAACCTTTGTCTTATTTTCAGCAGTGAGAGCAAAATACAGCATTTTATATTTCATGTTACATGGCTGCTTCTATTATACTTCTGCAGTATGTTGGGTCTGCACGCGGGTGTATCTTCTGTGTGTGTTAGCAGTGGCCGAAACCTACTGAGAGAGGTCTGGGAGGGGCATGAAAAGGGAGGCCCCTTCTGTCCCATTGATAAGAGGTTCATTCACAGCCGGTTAAAACAGACTAATGCCTTATGCAGCCATTCGCTCTACTCTAATGAGGCCCTTCCACCTCTTCTAGAATTCGGTAAGCTAAAAGTACATGTATCCGATTAATCTGAAATAATTTTGTAGACAGTTTGGTGACAGGTGGAGGGTGTGGGGTTGGGAGGGTGATTATTAGACTTCATTTTTCTATCTTAGTGAATGTTAAAAAACGATTCCTTAAACATTAAGTTGTTCCCTTAGGACAGACAGCTCTTTAGAGGGGCTTCTCCCTGCTAACTGAGAACATTGGTTTTGAGAAAGTCAGGTCAGGGGAGTGGCAGGTTCCTGTGTCCAGGGAGAGGGCTGATCGGGACTCATCCGTAGCCTTCATTCGCAGATCCGAGGATGCTCCTCGCCTCCTGCTGCCTGCGCTGAGATCTGAGGAATCCCAGAGGAGTGGCATGGCCAACGCGAGCATGAGTCCTCCGAGGCCGCGGGCGTCGCTCTCGCCGCTGACGCTGCTTTTGCTGTTGGGAGGCTGCCTCCTTTCGGCCGCCGGGAGGGACAAGGGGGCAGCAGGCAGGGAAGAGGCCCGGGCCTCCCGCCCCACGGACGGCTCCTCGGGTCGCTTCGTGAGTCCAGAGCAGCACGCGTGCAGCTGGCAGCTCCTGGTGCCCGCTCCGGGGACTCCAACTGGCGGAGAGCTGGCCTTGCGCTGCCAGACCCCGGGCGGGGCGAGCCTGCACTGCGCCTACCGCGGGCATCCCGAGCGCTGCGCGGCCACCGGCGCCCGGCGCGCGCACTACTGGAGACGGCTGCTGGGCGCGCTGCGCAGGAGACCACGGCCCTGCCTGGACCCCACGCCGCTGCCGCCACGCCTGTGCGCCCGCAAGACGGCTGGCGCAGAGCTGCACTCGCCGGCCCACCCCAGCTTACCCACGCGTCCCAGCGAGCAACCCCGGTCCAGGGCGCGGAGCCGGGCTCGGTCGCGACAGTCGGTGCGGTCCCCGAGCTCCCAGCCCGAAAAGAAGCCCTTGCTAGTGAAGTCCAACTTGGGCGGGAGGAAAGCGGGCTCAGACCCGGTCCCGGAGCCTCCGGCGGCGGCTGGACTCCAGCCCAATAGTCTGGACCAGAATGCCGAGCTCACTGAGACCTACTGCACCGAGAAGTGGCACTCCCTTTGCAACTTCTTTGTCAATTTCTGGAATGGCTGAGGCTGCGGGCTGGCAGGGGCAGGTGCTGTGAAGCAGAGGGCAGCAGCGCAGCCGGGGCGGAGGGCGGGAGGCGTCTTAGACTGGAAACCAGGATGGAGAATAAGTTAGTCAACTAGTCGGGATTCCAAAATGGGGCAGGGGTCAGGGTGAGAAGAATCTGAAGCAGCGGGATAGGTGTTTGTTTTTTTTTTTTTTCTTCGAGACAGGGTTTCTCTGTATAGCCCTGGCTGTCCTGGAAGTCACTTTGTAGACCAGGCTGGCCTCGAACTCAGAAATCCGCCTGCCTCTGCCTTCCAAGTGCTGGGATTAAAGGCGAGTGCCACTACGCCCGGCTAAAAGGTGTTTTTTGTTTGTTTGTTTTGTTTTTGTTTTGTTTTGTTTTTGCATCTCAGTTCTGATTTAAGAGCAGAAGAAATAGTGGAAATAAATAGATTTATATTAAGTATGGGAAAATTGTAGACTAGGGAGAGAAGCTGAGAATAAAGTGACTGAAGAGGTGCTAATCTTTCCTGGGAAGTGGGATACAATGTATATCAACACATTTTCATTAAATGTAACTGTTGAGTAACAACCTGAACCATGTTGAATAGTTCAAAATCTTCTTGGGTTTTCAGCTTGAGAAAATGAATACTCACCCCCCCTCCTTTCTGGATTGTTATGAACTCTGGGTGTGATTGGCATCACACTTTCTATGTAGATTAAAGCCTTATAGGTAAAAAATAAATCTAAGACTGGATTATCAGGACAATTGCTTTTTAGTCCCTTTACTATGTTTTAACTGAATTTAGAGCCTACTGTCCGGAAAAGTTCATCAACTACCTAAAATCAGAAGTGAATTTTAGAAGTTCAGTGCTCTCTAGACCTCCAAATACAAAAACTCCAAGCCTTTAAATTTTGATTACTCTTTTTAAAATCAGCTAAAATGTAAACATGTATCTGGGTCATTTGGCACTTCATCTCTTCTGTGATTAAATTTAAAATGTGGGTTTATTTTTTAAAATATGTTATAACAATCGTCTTTAATTAAAAACTAAAAAAAAAAAAAGGTTGAATTTAAAGAGCTGTAAAACGATGGGAATTCTGCTAGTTCTTTCATTTATTTATTTTTTATTTGTTTGTTTTTTATTTTGTGGGTGTGTGTGAGGTTATGTGCCCTGTGCATGGAGGATCCTGTGGAACAGATGAGAACATCCCATCATTTAGAAATGGGTCTGAGGGGCTGGTGAGATGGCTCAGAGGGTAAAAGCACCCAACTGCTCTTCCGAAGGTGACACCCGTAATGAGATCTGATGCCCTCCTCTGGTGCATCTGAAGTCAGTTATAGTGTACTTTTTTTTTCCTCGTTCCGGTCAACCCTGCTCGCTCTGGTCTGCCCTATTCGCTCCGGTCAGTCCCACTTGCTCAGTCCCTGCTCTCTCTGGTCCAAGAATTCATTTATTATTATTCATAAGTACACTATAGCTGACTTCAGACGCACCAGAGGAGGGCGTCAGATCTCATTACGGGTGGTTATAAGCCACCATGTGGTTGCTGGGATTTGAACTCATCACCTTCAGAAGAGCAGTTGAGTGCTCTTACCCGCTGAGCCATCTCACCAGTCCTATAGTGTACTTATGAATAATAATAAATGAATCCTTGGACTGGAGAGAGCAGGGACTGAGCAAGTGGGACCTACCGGAGCGAGCGGGGCCGACGGGAGCGAGTGGTGCCGGCCGGAGCGAGCAGGGCAGACCAGAGCAAGCAGGGTTGACTGGAACAAGGGAAAAAAAAAAAGAAGAAAAGAAAAGAAATGGGTCTGAGATCTGCCACGTGGATGCTGGGAATTGAACTCTTTGGCTCCTACTTATCCATTTCTAAGTATACCCTATCATCTGTGGTATCTGTGTGTGTGTGTGTGTGTGTGTGTGTGTGTGTTCATATGTGTGTTTATGTGTGGGTATGCACACACAGAGGTCAGAGTATACCTTGCCTCCAGAGTTAGTTATCTCCCTCCACCATGTAGGTCCTGGGGACTGAAATCTGGCCTTCTGCCTTGACTGGAGGCTCCTATGCCAACTGAGGTGACCTGTGGAGTTCCTAAATTTGTTTGAAGTTTTAGGTGAGATGCTTGTGCTCTGCAACCCAGACAGGCCATGACATGAATGCTGCCATCTTCCTGACTCAGCTTCCAAGTGGCTGGGGTTAAAGGTGTGCCCCACCATGCCGTTATCTTCTATCACCTTACATTACCTAAGCCTGAGCCCAACGCCAATGGGAGCCCCACCCTCCCCCTCCCAAGTAGAATACCTCTATTTTTACTCTCTCCCTTTAATATTTGTAAGTGCAACAAATTCCTGACTATTTCTAGTTATCTGCCTCTATGGCATAAAAACTATTTTATACACATTTTGTGTAATTTCTGAACTCAAGCAATTCTTAAAACATCCAGATCGAGCATACCTTGAGGGTAGACTTATGTGGTCATGTGTTGAGTAGCACTGATCCTTAGATAAAATTAATCATGGCCAAGGAAAGGAAACTCCAGGTATCTGGAGACCATTCTCCAAAAGTATGGCCCAAGTATACACAGACTCTAAAAGGACAAGCAAAAAGCTTGCATCCACCAAAAAGAAACCATGGAAATGAGTTTGTACTGTTCAGAACCATGGCTAGAATCACACTTTCATCTCTCTGGGAAAGAGGACTACCAGGCCCTCCCAGGATGCCCTCTGATGGTCTGACAAATTTCTTTCTAAGAAAGAAGAAAAGGCCGCAGTCTGTGTGTCCAAAAGCTGTGCCAGGGTCCTGGCTCGGGAACAAGAGACAGCTGCTTGCAGTGGAAGGGAAGGGATCAGATCCCTCCATCTGTCTTTTGAATGACATTGGCGAAGTCCCAGTATCTCCAGATCTTTTTGGTGATGGGCTAAGTCTGGGGTTTTTAAAGCACACTTATTACCTTCTATAATCATACATGCAATTCTCCACAGACATAATAACATGAATAGCAACAAGTGTAACTGTGAAGTGCATGATGTAACCCAGGAGAGATGGCGGACTTCAAAGAGCCGGAGAAAAGGCAACTGAAATGGTCAGGGAAAGGGAGGAAGCTTCTGTGTCTAGGACATGTAGAATAGTATTGGAAGAACATGCTAGACAGACAAGTGTCAGCTGAAAGAGGAGGAGGAGGTTCTGGGAAAGATGAATGTTTTCCCCTAGGGGCACCAGGCAGAGTGGAGGGAACGTTGCCAGGGTACACTAGCATTTACTTACCCTGAGTGCTGAGTTCAGAAGGTGTCAAAGAGGAAAGTGCTGGTAGCTCTGTCTGTGGGAGAAAGAGGAATTATCATAGACACACAACCATTTTGTTCTAGTTCTGTTTTCAAAGTTACTTGGCACTCAGGAGGCAGAGGTAGGCAGCGGGAGCTCTACGAAATCAAGGATAGCATGGTTTATACCATGAGTTCTAGCCCATCCAAAGCTACATGGTGAGACTCTATCTCAAAAAAAAAAAAAAAAAAAAAAAAACTTCCCTTAAAGTACTGGACCTTTATAAATTTATTTAGCAGGCATGGGAAGTGGCTAATCATAGTGTCTCAGTATGCTGACAATCTGCCCTGCATTCTTAACTCAGAATGCAAATTTGTACAAGAGTATTAGTAGGTTCATAAAATGCTAACTTTCTATCATATCTCATTGCCTACACATAATTATCACCTGAAAGGGCTGCTTTAATTTTTTTTATATTCTATTAAAAAAACAAAAAACCCTCTGGGTTAAACTTTCCATTTTGATAGTCTGCACAAAGTTCAAGGTTAAACAGGGTCCCCCAAAAAGCCTCTGCTACATTGTGAGCACCCCTGCCCCCCCCAAAAAAAAAGGCAGGAAAAAGACTTGAACAACACTATCATAAAACAGGCTTGATTAACACATATGGAGAGCTGGTAACAACAGACCAACCTAGTGTAGTCATGAATACACACCATATTCTGAACAAGACCAACTGCAACTCATCCTAAACAGCTTCAATAATGCAAAATCTGTTCTCTGATGAGAAAAGAAGTATGCTAGGAATCGACAGTAGTAAGAACATTTCCAATTATTTTAAAAAGTGAACCAGGATTCCAAAATAGTCTGTGAATCCTAAAGGAAAAAAATATATACACATATATATTATATAATATATTAACATATTATATATTATATAATATATTAACATGTTATTATATATTATACAATATATTAACATATTATATAATATATATAATATTTTGAATATTGAATATATGAAATTGAACCTGATAATAACAAAATGTGTACTTGTAGCTGAAGAAGTACACGGACATAGTGTAAAGTGCATTACTAACAAAAATCGTGCAGAGGTAGAAGAGAAACCAGATGCTGTCAGGCTTTCTGTTACTCAGTGTAGACTGCACAGTTTCAGGATTAGAAATCAATTCTGGGCGCTGGAGAAATGGGTCAGTGGTTAAGAGCACTGCTTGTTCGTCCAGAGGTCCTGAGTTCAATTTTCAGCAACCACATGGTGCCTCACAACCATCAGTAATGGGATCTGATGCCCTCTTCTGGTGTGTCTGAAGACAGGTACAGTGTACTCATATAAACGAAATAAATAAGACTTA
Source organism: Mus minutoides (assembly GCA_902729485.2). NCBI lineage: Eukaryota > Metazoa > Chordata > Mammalia > Rodentia > Muridae > Mus > Mus minutoides. Next base: position 59,109 of record LR753894.1, read on the forward strand.
AAAGAAAGAAAGAAGCCGGGCGTGACTAGCACTCGGGAGGCAGAGGCAGGCAGATTTCTGAGTTCGAGGCCAGCCTGGTCTACAGAGTGAGTTCCAGGACAGCCAGGGCTACATAGAGAAACCCTGTCTCGAAAAAACCAAAAAAAAAAAAAAAAAAAAAAANCTCACAACCATCCGTAACGAGATCTGACGCCCTCTTCTGGAGTGTCTGAAGACAGCTACAGTGTACTTACATAAATAAAATAAAATAAATCTTTAAAAAAAAAAAAAAAGAAAGAAACTTAGAAAGAAAGAAAGAAAGAAGAAAGAAAGAAAGAAAGAAGGAAAGAAGAAAGAAAGAAGGAAGGAAGGAAGAAAGAAAGAAAGAAAGAAAGAAAGAAAGAAAGAAAGAAAGAAAGAAAGAAAGAAAGATTAAAAAAAGAAATCACGGGGGCTGGTGAGATGGCTCAGCGGGTAAGAGCACCCGACTGCTCTTCCGAAGGTGATAAGTTCAAATCCCAGCAACCACATGGTGGCTCACAACCACCCGTAATGAGATCTGGCTCCCTCTCCTGGGGTGTCTGAAGACAGCTACGGTGTACTCACATATAATAAATAAAATAAATCTTTAAAAAAAAAAAAAGAAATCACTTCTGGAGTAATTAGCTGCATGCCTGTGATCCCAACACTTGCAAGGCAGAGGCAGGTGGATTTAAGGCCAGCCTCGTTTGTGTAGTGAGTTCCAGGACAGTCAGAGCTACATAGTGAAAGCCTGTCTCAAAAATAAATAAATAGATAAATAAATAAATAAATAATAAAATTAAAAAGAAAGAAAGAAAAGAAACCAACCTCTGGAGCCGGGTGTGGTGGCACATGCCTTTAATCCCAGCACTCATGAGGCAGAGGCAGGCGGATTTCTGAGTTTGAGGCCAGCCTGGTCTACATTTTATAGCTGTCTTTGTATACAGGTGCGATCAGTGACTAACCCTTTGCCAGTGATTTGTGTGACTTAAGCTTTACTGTGCTTAAGTAACGTGCCACTTGCCTTTCCTCAGAATTTAGGCAAGGACACACTAGAAACTGAGCCTCACGCCGGGCGTAGTGGTGCACCCCTTTAATCCCAGCACTCGGGAGGCAGGGGCAGGTGGATTTCTGAGTTCGAGGCCAGCCTGGTCTACAAAGTGAGTCCCAGGACAGCCAGGGCTATACAGAGAAACCCTGTCTCGAAAAACAAAACAAAACAATAACAAAAAAAGGAAACTGAGCCTCAGTCATGCAGAGACATGCAGTATGCTGAGGACAGCAGAGGCAGATAGAAAGAGTAAGGAGAATTGAGTAGGAGGGGACTCAGCTTTGGAGCCCTGTGAAAACCTCAGACATGCCTTGGGGAGTATAGTATATAGCACAGACATTGCTCATTTCAGGATGCTGTGTTGGACAGGAATGGCCCGTTGTAGCTTCTCTACAGGTACAGACACCTGTAATGGCCCAAGCAAAGTATGGTGTTATAGGAACTGTAGTGTCTTCTGAAGATGCTGCTGGTAAGATGCAGCTGACTAACAGGGTCAGGTAACTACACCACACTCAGTCACCTAGCCACCACAGTGCACAATTAAAGTGGCTAGTTCCACCGGGCGTGGTGGTGCATACCTTTAATCCCAGCACTCGGGAGGCAGAGGCTGGTGGATTTCTGAGTTCGAGGCCAGCCTGGTCTACAGAGTGAGTTCCAGGACAGCCAGGGCTATACAGAGAAACCCTGTCTCAAAAAAAGAAAAGAAAAAAAAAAAGTGGCTAGTTCCTACAGCTGCCGTACAAAGAAATGTAAGAATGCAAGAATATTTCAGAGTTGCCAAGAGGAGGTTTTGGCATTTCCCCCTTCTGCTGCCGTAAAATATTATAGGTAAATCTAAGTAGTAATGTGTGCAATAGAAACCAACACACGTGGGTTCAGATTGGGGTCTTGCAGCTGGGTAGGGTAACCTTGGGCAATTCACTCCCCCTTTCTGAGTCTCATCTTTCTGCTTGTGAAACAGCGATGGCCATAACAGTTCTTTCACCACGGTGCTGTGGAGAGACTTAATAGGGATGCTCAGGAAGAGCACAGCTCCTGACTTGTTGCACATGTGGATAAGTATATAGCTAAAGCCTCTTTTCTTTTGTATGCCAATGTAGATCTCAAAAGGGAGATCTCCTTCTGAAAAAGTACTTATACAAGATAATCATTGGCAATTCTTCTTCTCAGTTTAGAACAGGGAATGAATGAATGAATGAATGAATGAATGAATGAATGAATAGTGAGGGTCAGGGTGAGGCTCAGTGGTAGAGTGTATGCTTGAAATGTGCAAAGGCCAGGTTTTACTCTCCAGCACCAGAAACAGGAGGGGGGGGGGTGCTGTAGAGCTGGACAGCACTCACATCCCTGATGTAAAAGCACAGGGATGGGGGTAGGGAGTGGGATATGGGGAGTATAGGGGTGTTGGAAGGGTTAGGGAAGTCATGGAGGGGAGTCTTCAACATGAAAACTTGAAAAGAGAGGAGAGTTCATAAATGGCCTTAGAGCCTTGGGGACCTCCCAGCCCCACAGCTTTCTAACTTCAAAGAACAGTTTCTTTAGTTCTTGACCAGTGCTTCCAGCTGCAAGGCTTTGATGAACTTAGAGTTTTGTCCCCTCTGTGACCTCTGGCTCATCACATTCAAAATTCTCTCCTTTTAAAAATATAAAAGCAGCCATAAAAGCATCCCAAACTCCTCCCTCTCCTCTCTCTGTCTCTGTGTCTCTCTGTGTCTCTCTGTGTCGGTCTCTCTCTTTCTCTCTCAACAAGAAGCCTACTTCAATCAATCATAGTAAAATTATCAGTGCTGGGGCCAAGGCTCAGAGGCAAACCAAGCAAGAGCTTCACATACACAGCACTCTGGGCTTCATCCTCAGCACTGTGCAGGGGAAAGGAAGGAAGAAGGAGGGAGGAAGGGAGGGAGGAAGGAAGGAAGGAAGGAAGGAAGGAAGGAAGGAAGGAAGGAAGGAAGGAAGGAAGGAAGGTGGGGTCATCATATAGAGACAGCAAAAAGTAAGAAGTGTAATAGAAATGGATGTTAATAAATCACAGCACAGGGTAAAAGGAACGTGAACCTAACAGGAACTATATAGGAAATCTATATGAAAACCAAAAGAAATACTTTGGGGCTAGAGAATAACGATTCAAATGAAAACCTATGGATTGCCATTATTACATAAGATAATTAACATTTAAGATCAATGTATACATTTAAATGTTATGACAATTTCAACACCAGTAGGATTTTCAGACCTGATTAGGCAAGCTGATTCTCAGGTTGGAAAGGGAAACCAAAAGGAAATAGATGAGCAGGAGGGACAAAAGGATCTGTGAGAGGAAAAATGCTTCACCAAGGGCTACAGCTTGAAGTGGCTAAATACAGCCTCTCGGAAGGAATGTTGGCAACGCAGCCCCCAACAATGGGGATGTTGCAGTGAGGGTGCTGTCTCTAGGTAACCATAGAAACTCCTTTTGAAAGCCCAGAAGCTGCGGATCCCACCAGTCCTTCAGTAGACAGTCGCTGCCTTTGAGCTGGGTGGTCATGTGATGGTGGTGGGGCTGAAAACTCGAAAGCTTTGATCCATATGTTCCTTTGTTCTCGGGCACAATGGTTACAATGATGATGATTCTTCTTGAAGTCAAAATAGGACTAGGGCCCTTGTTCATCTATTGTTAAGATGTGGGGAACTTGGTGAGATCCCAGAAGGGTGAGATGTCAAAATTAGCGGTTGGTCATGCGCTGTGGAGACGTGGAAGTGTTCCTAGGCAGTGCCACAGGGTGAAATACCAAGAAGAGTGCAGAGGCACCTCATTTCCTTACTTCTCCTCTAATTTCATCTCTTCCCAGAACCACTGGAAGCTCTGAATGCTCTCAATTAAAAAACGTGGGCAGGGGAGGGGGCCAAAGAAAATGGGAAGTCTGGAGCATCCTGAAAAATGGTAGCAATAGAATCTAGGGGGCAGAGGATGCTTCGGATCGTCCTCTCTTTAATCCTGTAGTTCATGTGGCCAAAGTCAATATGTGGATATGCAATCGGCATCTCAGATGAGTCTTTATGCTCCTAGAAAGCCCAGTTAAGGTCCTCAACCTATGGGTAGGCAAGATGGCTGAGAAGGTAAAAGCGCTGGCAGATAAGTTTGACAACTTGAGTTCCACCGCTGCAATCCACACCATGGAAGGAGAGAACTGAGTCCCACAGGTACTGCTAGTGCGCTAGCCGGAAGCCACCAGGGTCCGCTGTTGAGAAGATGGCTTTAGGAAGCCCGTCGGGGAAACTGACAATAGAAGACAATTAGGTTCTTTGGGAACTCAGGGCAAGGAACTTTCTCTGAGGCTTTTTCAGGGGTCAAGAAAAGACCACCACGTGAGTGGGCTTGATATCTCAACACCAAGGAGGTAACCCAAAAGAGTATCTCTAGCCATCTAATCAGCTTGCTCAGTCATACAGACCCACAACCAGAGAAAGCGCGCCCCTTGTGGCCAAAGTGGAATTGGCTTCATGAAGGCTGGTTTGATTTCCTTCCTTCCTTCCTTCCTTCCTTCCTTCCTTCCTTCCTTCCTTCCTTCCTTCCTTCCTTCCTTCCTTCCTTCCTTCCTTCCTCCCTTCCTCTCTTTCTTTCTCTCTCTTTCATTCTCTCTCTCTTGCTTTCTTTCATTCTTTTTTTTTTTTAAAGATTTATTTTATTTATTATATGTAAATACACTGTAGCTGTCTTCAGACACTCCAGAAGAGGGCGCCAGATCTCGTTACGGATGGTTGTGAGCCACCATGTGGATGCTGGGATTTGAACTTATCACCTTCGGAAGAGCAGTCGGGTGCTCTTACCTGCTGAGCCATCTCACCAGCCCCATCTTTCATTCTTTTTGTTTGTTTGTTTTGTTTTGTTTTTTCAAGACAGGGTTTCTCTGTAAAGCCTTAGCTGTCCTGGAACTCACTTTGTAGCCCAGGCTGGCCTCGAACTCAGAAATCCGCCTGCCTCTGCCTCCCCAAGTGCTGGGATTAAAGGCGTGCGCCACCACCGCCCAGCAATTTAAAAATGTGTAGCCCAGGCTGGCCTCGAACTCGTGATCCTCCTGCCTCTGTCTCCTTCAGCAAATCCTACTGCGCCACCACTACCGGCTCATTCTTTTTTTTTTTTTTTTTTTGGTTTTTTGAGGCAGGGTTTCTCTGTGTAGCCCTGGCTGTCCTGGAACTCACTCTGTAGACCAGGCTGGCCTCGAACTCAGAAATCTGCCTGCCTCTGCCTCCCAAGTGCTGTCATTCTATTTTTTTAAAGATTTATTTTGATCTTAATTTTTTTTTGTTATTATCTGTAATGATGTGTACTGATCAATATTGTAATTATGTGTAATGGTTCTCCGTACTGCTCTGTACTGCTGAGCCAGCTCCCCAGTCCTTGAGATTTAGTTTTATTTATGGGCATATGTTTGTGTGTCTTTGTGTGGATTTGAGCACATCATTTCGGTGCCCATGGTGCCCATGAAGTCTGGAACAAGCTGTTAGATCCCTTAGAACTCGAGTTACCAGGGCTGGAAAGGTGACTCAGTGGTTAAGGGAACTGACTGCTCTTCCAGAGGTTCTGAGTTCAATTCCCAGCAACTACATGGTGGCTCACAACCATCTGTAATGAGATCTGATGCCCTCTTCTGGGGTGTCTGAAGACAGCTACAGTGTACTTACATATAATAAATAATACATCTTAAAAAAAAATCTGCTGGGCAGTGGTGGCACATGCCTTTAATCCCAGTGCTTGGGAGGCAGAGGCAGGTAGATTTCTGAGTTGGAAGCCAGCCTAGTCTACAGAGTGAGTGCCAGGACAGCCAGGGTTACACAGAGAACCCTGTCTCCAAAAACCAAAACCAAAAAAAAAAAAGTCCTTGTGTCAAGGAATCTGAAGAGTGTTCAAAATGGCTAGTACTGTAGGGGAGCCCATTGTTGGAGGTTGGTCCGGTGCTGCTATGTACTCAAAGGGTAAAATCTGTACCCCAAGATCTAGTTGCCCACAGAGGAATGCAGAGGAATGCAGCCTTTGCTCTGTAAACCTTGGTCCCCAATTTGATTTCGTGTCTTTTATACAGGCTAGCTGGAATATATAATTCATTTTACAGCCCACCTGGCTGTTTTACTGAAAATCGTTTTGCTCAAAGCATCTAACGCAGCAAGGAGAGCCTACCAGATGCTTTATCCCCACTTCCTGTGTTTATTTACAGGAAAATGAACAGCAGAAGGTGTGCTTATGACATAGATGTAAAGGGTATTTTATTAGCTCCGACAGCACTTGTAACAGATTTTTTTCTCCTTAAAATGCTTAATACCATGCCAGTGCCCAGGAAGAGGTGGGCTTCCTCCCATTTGGTCCCACCAGGACCCCTGTGCTCTTCAGGAGGAAATATTATTATTCACTATAACTTAATGTATGTGCACTCATGCGAGTGCGTGCTTGTGCACACTCACTCAGGCCACGGGTGCAAATGAAGAAGTCAGAAAACAACCTGCAGGATTCAGTTCCCTCCACCATATGCAGTCTGGGGATCTTTCTCTGGTTGTCAGACTTGGCGTCAGCCACCTTTACCTGCTTTCACTCACTGGGGACTGGAGAGATGGCCCACTGGTTAAGGGCACTTGCACTAGCGGAGACACCCAAATGGTAGTTCCTAACCATCTGTAGCTGCCTCTCCTGACCTTTAAGGGCACCGAACAGGCATGTGATGTAAGAACACACATGCAGGCAATGCAGGCATAAGATGAAATAGAGACATCTTTTTAAAAATAAATTTTTATTTATTTTTAATTATTATTATTTTAATTATTATTATACATAAATAATTTTATTATTTATCTATCTATCTATCTATTTATTTATTTATTTATTATATGTAAGTACACTATAGCTGTCTTCAGACACACCAGAAGAGGGCATCAGATCCCATTACAGATGGTTGTGAGCCATTATGTAGTTGCTGGAATTTGAACTCACAACCTTCAGAAGAGCAGTTGGTGCTCTTAACCACTGAGCCATCTCTCCAACCCCATTTTTATTTTTTTAAATTGATGCTCAGCAACTTTCCATGTTTATGGGGTACATTTTCGCATGTGTGTGTGACGAGTGATAATGACAGTGTGGTGATTGGCATATATACTACCTCAGACATTTTTTAGTTCTTTGTTTTGGGAAAATTCAAAATCTTCTCCATGAGTTATTTTTAAATATATAGTTTTCTTTTTCTTTTTAGCAATAGCCAGATTTCTGAGTTCGAGGCCAGCATGGTCTACAAAGTGAGTTCCAGGACAGCCAGGGCTACACAGAGAAACCCTGTCTCGAAAAACAAAAAAACCCCCAAACAACAACAACAACAACAACAAAATAATAGCCTACTGTGATGGAAAATAATAAGAGTTAGTCTTTTTACCCAACTGTGCTTCTGCATCCATTCCTGTCAGCTTGCCAGCCTGCACCCTGCGGCCTTCTTAGGCTTTCCTCCTTGCTACTCATTGTGTAGCTCTGGTTGGCCTGGCTGGGAACTCATTATGTAGACTGTTTGGTTTCCTGGGACAAGGGACTGAGATGCATATTTTAGTGAGAATGAGGACGTATATACCTCAGTTCCTTGTCCTGGTCTGAAGACAAACTATCATCATCATCATTATTATTACTATATTATTTTTGTCGAGGTAGTGTAACAAAGCCCAGGAATAGCTTTGTAGACCAGACTAGCCTGGAACGCCCAGAGATCTCCCTGCCTCTGTCTCTAAGTGCTGGAATTAAAGGCATATGCTACAACACCTAGCTATTTTTTTTTAATTGCTAAATAAAGTTACAGTGTGTGAATATCTTATATTTTCTTCATGAGCACCTAGGTTATTGGTTCTGGATCTTGGCTAACATGAATATAACTGCAAATTTGTGACGAATTGTTGTTATGAAATATAAGAGGCTAAGGGATACCTTTGGTGGGCCCATGCCAAAGTGTGCTCCAAAATAATAACACCATGCAACAGACCTGGGGGAAGCAGAGAGGAGCGAGGACATGGAGAAGGGATAGAGGCAGACAAGTGGACATGTAGACAAACAGATGGGAGCAGAGCCATGAGGGCAGAGAAAAGGGGGCGAGTGAGAAAGAGGGGGGCAGAGACAGAGAATGAGAGAGGATAGAGGGGTGCGGGGCAGGAAGGGAAGAGCTAGCCTGGCAACCACAGCAGCAGGCCATGACTTAAGCAATTGCCAGGTCTCTTATGACTGCAGGCTGGAGGCGGAATCGCCTGTATGCTAACATTGTTTTTGTTTTTTTGAGGATGCGTCCGTGATTTCCAGGACTTTCTCCAGAGTAAGCTCAGGCAGAGGTCTTCACTTCTGGCCTTCTGTGCAGTCTGTCTCTTCGTGGGAGTTTGCAATGCCCTCTCGAGATTCAGGGATGCCCAGCTTTCCCTAACTTTGCGCCTCATGCCGTCTACTTTGTACAGCATCCTCTTGGCAGGAGTTAGTTAAGCACTTAAGAGGGTCAGACATGCTGGAAACCACACCCAACATAAGAGGACTGCGCTCTCCCCTGGGATGGAAATCCCCCAGGGTCACTGCTCTGCTCTGCTCTGCAACATGCCCCGGACAGACTCTCAGAATCCTTGCTCCTCTCTGACTGGGTCTCAAAACCTTTATTAGTAGAACATTAAAAAAGAGCCAGTCAGCCGGGCGTGGTGGCGCACGCCTTTAATCCCAGCACTTGGGAGGCAGAGGCAGGCAGATTTCTGAGTTCGAGGCCAGCGTGGTCTACAAAGTGAGCTCCAGGACAGCCAGGGCTATACAGAGAAACCCTGTCTTGAAAAACCAAAAATAAAATAAAATAAAATAGCCAGTCATAAGTTTACAAAGCTTTTTTTGCATATCTTCTTTTATATTTATTCATTTTTTAATTAATTTGAAATAAATATTATATGTACATACATATACGTGAATATACATAAGTGTGTGTGTGTGTGTGTGTGTGTGTGTGAGAGAGAGAGAGAGAGAGAGAGAGAGAGAGAGACACAAAGTGTCATGTAGTCCAGAATGGTCTCCAACCTCCAATTCACTGTACTTACATATATATATATACACACACACACACACACACACACACACACACACACACACACGTTTGAGATAGATAATGTGTCATATAGTCCAGGATAGCCTCCACCACCACACTGTGTAGCTGAGTCTGGCCTTTATTTACTATTCTACCTGCTGGGTGCTGGGATTACAGGCATACCTGGTTTGAGACAGATGTCATGGTTAAGAATCAGGTTCAGAGTCTTTCAGCCCACATAGAGGGGCGCTGGCACTTGATGCACTTAATGCCACAGAGCTGACCCATCAAGAGGTGATAGACAGACTGACCACCTTTTTGCACATTGGCTGGTTATCCTTGGGGAATCTACTGTTTTGTTTTGTTTTAAGGTTTATTTATTTCATATATATGAGTACACTGTAGCTGTCTTCAGACACACCAGAAGAGGGCATCGGATCCCCATTACAGATGGTTGTGAGCCACCATGTGGTTGCTGAGGATTGAACTCAGGACCTCTGGAACAGCAATCAGTGCCCTTAACCACTGAGCCATCACTCGAGACCCTGTTTTGTTTTGTTTTAAAATTTATTTTATGTATGAGTGACCTACCTGCGTGCCAGAAAAGGGCATCGAACCCCATTATAGATAGTCGTAAACCAGTATCTGTTTGCTGGGAATTGGACTCAGGATCTCTGGAAGAGCGCTGGGCCGTCTCTCCACCCCACCCCCACCCCGCAATCTGTTTTCACTTTGTGAGAAACTGTTTCTCAAAGGCTTCTGGATGGGAAAGTTTCCCGGTGATCTTGTTAGCATCACAATCCTCCTGCCTCCTCCTCTCCAGGGTCGGATTCACAAGCGTGCCCCCCCCCCCCCAAGACTGCCGTTTTAGGAGCTAGGATGGGCCGTATCTTCCAGTGAGAGAAGCCCAGCTTCACGATTTCTTGTTTCCTAAATTATTTAAATTGCAGTGAGAGCTTGTGGTTCTAGAAAATGGAATTCGGGTGACCAAACAGTGAGGCTCTAGAAACAGATATACCAACAAAGTCCCGTGCACGAGCCAGGGAGGGAGAATGCTCCCAGTCCCAGCAGGGCGCGCCAGACCCCTTTCCCCCTAACTTGACTCCCCTCCCCGCCCCGGCGAGCACAGGGTTAATCGCGGGCCAGGGGCCTCTGCTCGGCCCACATTCCGTCGCTCAAAGGGGCGGGTGGTCTGATGCCGGTGGGGTGATTTCGCCTCTTCACGTCCCACCCTCCCACTGGCCAAGCCCGCACCCCTTCCCGGCCGTCCTGGCGCCGCAAGGTCACGTTACCTTCGCCGCCATTCAGGAGACCCTGCGGGCTTACAAAGCGGGGACATTAAGAAGTCTACGGGCGTCGCGGCAATTAGAAACGTGGGGCCAAGATCGGGGACTTGGTTACCGTGGTACTGCAAGTCGTCCCGTCTTGCATTCTGACAGCTTCCGAAATGTAACTCGCTGGTGTTTGTGAATGTTTCTTTGTCTGCATTTTGGAAATAAAGCGTGTCACAGCTGCAAAAGGTGGTGTGCCTTTTCATCAAGCCCATGTTTACGGAACAAAAAGGAGTCGCCGTTGTTTAATTTTTGTTTGTTTGTTTTTGTTTTGTTTTTCGAGACAGGGTTTCTCTGTGTAGCATTGGCTGTCCTGGAACTCACTCTGTAGACCAGGCTGGCCTCGAACTCATAAATCCATCTGCCTCTGCCTCCCGAGTGCTGGGATCAAAGGTGTGCGCCACCACCGCCCAGCTATGCCGCTGTTTAATTTTATACATCATGTTTTGCAAAATATAAACATATATGATGAAATCAGGTTTTAATCTGTGGCAACCTAAATGAAAAGAACAACCCAGAACCAAGGTCCAATCGCTGAGCCTGCTCTGTGACCTTTTTTATTAATAAGCCTACGCTGGCAACATTCCCTGAGATATTTGGTAAAACAAAATAGTGTTTCCTTTTAAGGGCTTCGGAGTTGACCCATCAGGAGGCTGTAGACTGACTTCCCTTTAGCATCTGATCATAACAGAGAATGTTTGATTAAGTCCATCCATTTAACTAGAGAAAGTAAATTAGCATGCAAGATGAGCAGAATGATATGCCCAAACACAGGACAAATCTGTCACTTCAAGCAGGGATACTCAGGGGAGTCTGTAATGATTTAAGGGTGACTAGGGACTGTCCACCTAGTACCCTGAAGAAAAGCACATAATACCTTTATTCCCAGTATTCCTGAGGGATGAGTTCAGGGTGCTGTAGGTACCCTGGACAGAGAAGTCTTACGGAGTCACTGTTTTGGAAGTGGGGAACAGATGGGACGTGGAGATTCTATCTCTGAACAGTTCCTTCCAAAAACTTATACATGCGTGCTGGAGAGATGGCTCAATGGTTAAGAAAATGTGCTGCTCTTGCAGAGGACAAAGGTTTGTTTGGTTTCTAGCATGAACATTGTTGAGATCCTTAAGTCCCTCCACATGTGGTTACATAAACGCAGATCTCAAGTCAGACAGGGATGGTTTACTGAGCACACACCCTAATACTGATCAGATCAGGGACATAGTTCAGACTTCGTAAGCTGAAGCTATGACAATGAACATCTTTCTCTGTCAGCTTATAAAGGAAAAAACAAAACAACCCTCCCCCCCCCCCAACCCACAATGAGTTCATATGCAGGTGCAGGAAGTGCTGCCTGGTGGTCAGCTCTGACTCAAGCCATTTTAGACATAACAGTTGATACTGACCTTTAACTTCATGGGTCCTACGTGAAGCTTTGTGGACTTTCTTAAGATTAACAAACCTTTTACAGAACATAACAGAGACCCTGCTCTGAGTCAAGTTATATTTCTGTGGCAATGACTTGAAGGCATTTTACAGCAACAATATGAAATAGCTGGCAGGCATGGAACAACATGGCTACAGTTATGCTGGGGGTTGGGGTGGCAGATCTCAACAATATTGGCTCTAAACAATCTGTAACTCCAGTCCCAGGGGATCCCATGCCCTCTTTTGGCCTTCCAGGACACCAGGCATGTATGTTGTGCATATACACATGTAGGCAAACACTTGTATACATAAAATAAAAAGAAATCTTAAAAATATATTTAAAAGGAGAAGAAGGGGGAGAGAAATAGATTGAGCACAAAAGTAGCATGTTGTGGTGGCATTCACCTTTAATCGCAGCACTTTGGATGGCAGAGGCAGGCAGATTTTTGTGAGTTCAAAGCCAGCTATCAATATATACTGAGACCCTGTCTAAAAAGAGGGGAGTGAGGGCTGGAGAGATGCTCATCAGTTAAGAGCACTTGTTGCTATTGCAGAAGATCCTGGTTAGAAATCATCACCCACATGAGGTGGGGTTCACAAGCACCTGGAACTCCAGTTTCAAGGGATCTAATCCTTTCTGGGGGCCTTCAAGAGCATCAGACAGGCACTCATGCATACAAACAAAATAAATCTAAGAAAAGTAAAAAAAAAAAAGTATAGAAGTTAGTACAGTGGTCTCCCAACATTGTGGTCATAAGACATCTAGGGTTTGGGGTGTGTGTGTGTGTGTGTAGAGATGGCTCAGCAGTTAAAAACACTAACTGCTCTTCCAGAGTTCCTGAGTTCACTTCCCAGCAACCACATGGTGGCTGTAATGGGATCTGATGCCCTCTTCTCTTGTGTCTGAAGACAGTTACAGTGTACTCATATACATAAAATAAATAAATAAATCTTTAAAACAAAATAAATGAATAAAACACTTGGGGATTTCTCAAAACTCACAGCACTGCCGGGCAGTGGTGGCACACGCCTTTAATCCCAGCATTTGGGAGGCAAAGGCAGGCAGATTTCTGAGTTCGAGGCCAGCCTGGTCTACAGAGTGAATTCCAGGGCAGCCAGTACTACAGAGAAACCATGTCTCGAAAGCAAACAAACAAACAAACAAACAACAAACAAACAAAACAAAACAAAACAAAACGAAAGAAAACCCTCACAGTACTGGTTACACCACAGTGTAAACAGAAAGCTGAGAGTCTGGAATCTGTATTTAAAAAAAAAACAAAACTCCAATGTAGAATAGAAATTGGGGAATGAGCCGGGCATGGTGCCGCATGCCTTTAATCCCAGCACTTGAAAGGCAGAGGCAGGTGGATTTCTGAGTTCGAGGCCAGCCTGGTCTGCAAAGTGAGTTCCAGGACAGCTAGGGCTACACAGAGAAACTCTGTCTTGAAAAACCAAAACCAAAAAAAAAAAAAAAGAAAGAAAGAAAGAAAGAAAGAAAGAAAGAAAGAAAGGAAGAAAGGAAGGAAGGAAGAAATTGGGGAATGTAGGGCTTGGTGGAGGCAGAGACACATGCACCTCTGTGAGTTCAAGTCTCAGTGAACCCAAAGCTTGGTCCCTATAATAAGTTCCAAGCCAGCCAGAGCTAGGTAGTGAAACCTTGTCTCAAAAAGTGGGGAAGAGGAGGAGTGTGGTGGTGGCTAAGACAGACAGAGAATCTAGTCCTGGAAAGAGACCTCAGCCAGTTCTTTGCTTGCTATTGAAGCATGAGGACCTAGTCTTGGACCACCAGAACCCACAAAAAGAGCCTAAAAGCTCTGAAAAGTTGACAAGACAGTTTGGGTCTGCAACCTTAGTGCTGGGTGGTGGAGACTTGTAGATTCCTAGTTTCCTGACCAGCTCATCTAGCCAATCTGTGGGGTCCAGGCTCAGTGAAGACCTGAGGGAGACAGAGGCGACACTTCTGGTTTCCACACACATGCATAGACTCACACATGTACACACACTTTTCATATACATACTCACTCATGCATGACATAGGAGACTTGCAAGTGCCTTATAGGACAGGCACCAATACTCCATGAGGACTTTGCCAGGGATCACAGGGCACATGTGAGGCTCCAATTTCTGACCTCCAGGAAACATTTTTCTTCCTCCTGAGTCAAGGTCCAAAGACAGCAATGCATACAACCAGCTGCCCCCAACTGGATCACAGAAACAAATGTGACCTCAAGAAGTGCTTTCAGCCCTTGGCCTGTGATTATATGAGGATCTCTGTGCTGAGCTAAGCTGCTTTTTAGGAAGATGAGAGGAAAAATTAAAAAGAGGCAGGGGTATACATGATGATCTCACCCCAACTTGAACTCTCTCACTGATTACTTGATGATAGTAAAAGATCTGATGTAAAAAAAAAACGGGGGGGGGGGGGCGGGGGGCCACTGGTGAGATGGCTCAGCAGGTTAGAGCACCCAACTGCTCTTCCGAAGGTGATGAATTCAAATCCCAGCAACCACATGGTGGCTTACAACCAACTGTAACAAGATCTGACGCCCTCCTCTGGTGCGTCTGAAGTCAGCTACAGCATACTTATGAAGAAGAATAAGAAATTAGCCGGGCGTGGTGGCGCACGCCTTTAATCCCAGCACTTGGGAGGCAGAGGCAGGCGGATTTCTGAGTTCGAGGCCAGCCTGGTCTACAAAGTGAGTTCCAGGACAGCTAGGGCTACTCAGAGAAACCCTGTTTCGAAAAACAAAAAAAAAAAAAAAAAAAAAAGAAGCCAGGGGTGTAGCCTGGTAGTAGAGTACTTGCCTTGCATGTACAAGGTTCTGGGTTCTAGTTTCAACATC
>LR753894.1:75042-118274 GCA_902729485.2 Mus minutoides
GACACTGGAAGAAGGGAGACTCTCTCTCTCGCTCCTTCGCCTGTTCACCGTGTGGGACTGAGTAACTGCTAGATCCTTGGACTTCCATTCACAGCTACTACTGAACCATTGTTGGGAATTGGACTGCAGACTGTAAGTCATCAATAAATTCCTTTACTCCTTAAGTTCTGTGACTCTAGAGAACCCTAACTAATACAATTATGAATAGATTCTCTGGATTTGATGCCTAGTGACATACACGTGTGTATGCAAACACACACACACATTCATACATACACACATATTTAATATGAGAAAACCAGAACAATGTGGAATAGGAACAGGAGACTTTATTGAATACCTTTTTGTACTTTAGTATTTTGAGCTATATAAATGCAATAGCTATTCAAATATTAACTGGTATTTAAAAGCAAACATAAAAATTACTCTTTCGCTTTCTTCTCCTTTACATCAAACACTTCCATTATGAGAGATCAAGTTCCAGAACAGTCAGGGCTACACAGAGAAACCATGTATCAAAACCAAACAAAAACAACACAAAAAACACAAAAACACCCCAAAAACCCCTGAAAGGTAGTGTGTGGTTTGAGAGTTAATATTAGTAATTAAGATTAAAGGGGGTAGGGCTGGTGAGATGGCTCAGCAGGTAAGAGCACTGACTGCTCTTCCAAAGGTCCTGAGTTCAAATCCCAGCAACCACATGGTGGCTCACAACCTTCCGTAATGAGATCTGATGTCCTCTTCTGGAATGTCTGAAGACAGCTACAGTATACTTACATATAATAAATAAATAAATCTTTAAAAAAAAGATTATAGGGGGCTAACAGGGTGGTGTAATGGGTAAAGGTGCTTGTGGTGGCACATGAGGCACACAGATAAACACATAAATAAAATATAATTTAAAATAGTAAAACAATATGAACCAGTACCCCCCAGAGCTCGTGTCTCTAGCTGCATATGTAGCAGAAGATAGCTAGTTGGCCATCAATGGGAAGAGAGGCCCCTTGGTCTTGCAAACCTTATATGCCCCGGTACAGGGGAATGCCAGGGTCAAGAAGTGGGAGTGGCTGGGTAGGGCAGCAGGGCCGGGGAAGGGTATAGGGGACTTTCGGGATAGCATTGGAAATGTAAATGAATTAAATATCTAATAAAAACTTGAAAAAATAGTAAAATAAACTGATTGCCAGCCGGGCGTGGTGGCGCACGCCTTTAATCCCAGCACTCGGGAGGCAGAGGCAGGCGGATTTCTGAGTTCGAGGCCAGCCTGGTCTACAAAGTGAGTTCCAGGACAGCCAGGGCTATACAGAGAAACCCTGTCTTGAAAACAAACAAACAAACAAACAAACAACAACAACAACAACAACAAAACCCTGATTGCCAATAGACATGCCTATCGAGGACAATCAATGGTACTTAGTGAATTACAGCCATTGAGATAAATATAGCTGTGAATTTACACACAGCTGTATGTATGTAAGGACTCTCAGAGTCATTGAAGAGACAAGTAGGGGCTGGAGAGCTGGCTCAGCAGTTAAGAACACTGCCTGTTCTTCTAGAGGTCTTAAGTTCAATTCCAAGCAACCACATCACAACCAACTGTAAAGGGATCCGATGCCCTCTTCTCGTGTGTCTGATGACAGCTAAAATAAAAAGACAAGTAACTGCCTTCCCAAGAAATCTGCCCAACCAAGCCTGCCCTCAAACCTTGTTAAGATGCTGGCTGTTCATCAAGTGTTTGTTCATCTGCCTCCTTTTCTTTACTTTCAAACTTGATGGAAACTGGTACCAAGAACCTTCAGTTCCCCCGTACCCAGTAGACAATCTAACTAAACCAACGGTTTTCAACTTATGTGTCTCAACCCCTTTGACAAACCCTATCTCTAAAAATACTCACACTAGGATTCATAACAGTAGAAAAATTAGTTATGAAGTATCAACAAACATAATTCTTTATGTTTGTTTATTTATTTATTTATTTATTTATTTATTTATTTTTGGTTTTTTTGAGACAAGGTTTCTCTGTATAGCCCTGGTTGTCCTGGAACTCACTTTGTAGACCAGGCTGGCCTGGAACTCAGAAATCCAACTGCCTCTGCCTCCCGAGTGCTGGGATTAAAGGCGTGCGCCACCACGCCCGGCTCATAATTTTAAAAGATTTATTTATTATATATAAGTACACTGTAGCTGTCTTCAGACACTCCAGAAGAGGGCATCAGATTTTGTTATGGATGGTTGTGAGCCACCATGTGGTTGCTGGAATTTGAACTCGGGACCTTTGGAAGAGCAGTTGGTGCTCTTAACCACTGAGCCATCTCGCCAGCCCCAACAAAAATAATTTTATGGATGGGGATCACCACAATATGAGGAACTGTATTAAAGGGTCTCTGCATTAGGAAGGTTGAGGACCACTGGAGTAGACTGTCATTCAGGCCCTGAATCAGCACACTTCAAGGGCTACACAGAGAAACCCTGTCTCGAAAAACCAAAAAAAAAAAAAAAAAAAAAAAAGAAAAAGAAAAACAGCAAAGAGGCCCAGTCTCTAACAAGTGAGAAATGCAGCCTGATATTGTTCTCAGCCTCCACAAATGTTATCACTGCATACATGCTTGCATTCATACACACTGTACACACACATACAAAAGAAGATAAATACTGGACAGTGAGCAACATGAGAAAATGCATGTGACATAAGCTTAAAATACTGTTCAGGGTAGAACAATAAGATTTGACTTTGTGAAAACAAGTCCAGCACACTGGAGACAGTGTTCCGTGGTATTGTGCTTGTGTCTAGTTTGATCCTCAGCCCACAAACCCAAAATGATTTGTACACTGCATAGAAAACAGCTTCCAGGGGCTGGAGAGATAAGAGCACTGGCTACTCTTCCAGAGGTCCTGAGCATTCACTCCCCAGCAACCACATGGTGGCTCACAACCATCTGTAATGGGACCTGATGCCCTCTTCTGGCAGGTAGGTGCACATGCAAACAGAGTACTCTTATGTATAAACAAATAAATAAACATTCATTAAAAAATTTCGGGCTGGCGATGGCTCAGTGGTTAAGAGAACTGGCTGCTCGTCCAGAGATCCTGAGTTCAATTGCCAGCAACCACACGGTGGCTGACAGCCATACGTAATGGGATCTTCTAGCAACGTAGGCATATATGCAGATAGAGCACATGTGTATATGATGATTTTTTTTTAACTCAGTTATACTTTTCCTCTCATTTACCTTCTTCTACAGTGAAAACACTTTGCTGTTAACACCAGTAATTTGTATGACTTAAGCCTTTGTCTTCAGAGGCACCTCCAGACTCCTCCTGTAGCTGGAGGGATCCATCCACTTCATTCAGAAGGGCTGGATCTATTCTCCCATGGAGTCAGTTCATTCAGGGGGAGGCTTACCATTCCAGTCTGGGAGGTACAGCAATTGAAAAGTGTTAAATCCCAAATAATGAATCTGAAAACGCATGGTGACCCTTTGCCTGGCACAGCTGGGCCAGGGTGTGTGACCAGCTCCTCCCCAAACCCCACCCGGCAAGGCTGGGAACATATCCCTTGATATGTCAGAGCAGCATGCAAATGCGGGACTCTAATCCTAGCAGGAATGCTGGGGTGTTAATTTGACTATCTTTCACAGACCATAAATCTCCTGGGGGCAACACTGCCAGACACCATCAAGCCAAAGCCCTTCAGAGGCTGGCAGCTGGGGTGAAGCAGCCGGGATCATGCCTCAGTAAAGACCAATAAAGAGCTTTGTACAGGAGGACTGGAGAGCAGCTTCTCACATTTGGACACAATGGAGCACAGCAGTGGGAAACGTGAATGTCTGATTATGTGGACGGGTGGTCTCCCCTGTGCCCTTCCTGCCTACTGAGCCCTGGGTCTTCAGTCATTCACAGTTCTTTGCACGCAGATGGATCCATCTTACTCCCAATCAACAGCACAAATTCTTATTGGATTAGTTTGTTTAATCCCGACCTATAGATGACAAATAGACTATATTTGCTTCCATTGGAACATGCTAGCCTTTTTATACAAAAATCCATTAACCAGCAGTCAGGTCACTTATGCCCAGATTCAGTCTTTTGTCCAATAGTCAGAATAGAAACATTCTCCTTTACTAGGAATCGCTGTAAGCCTTTCCATTACAGGTTCATCTTGATTCCACCCAATCCTCCCTGGGTCAGTTTAAAATGCAGGTGTGCACTTGATGGGGGATGGGGGTAGTGGTGATGGAGAACTGCTTCTGTAGCTAAGAAGAGCGAGCGAGCACTGGCTGCCCTTCCAGAGGACTCCAGGTTCAGTTTCCAGCAACCACATGGTGGCTCACAAGCATCCTTAACTCCAGGTCTAGGGGAATCTGATGCACTCTCCTGGCCTAGGCACATATTTCTTTTTTGGAAGAGAAGCTGAAGTGGGTTTCTGCTTTGAGATTAGAGAACTCTTGTGGTAAATCTGTGAACTGGCCAGGGTGAGAAGAAAATACAGGTTCCATTAGAGCCACAGCGTGCACTGAGACTGTGAGACACAGAGATAGAGAATGATCCTGCATCTCAGTTGCTTAACTGTGGGGTGGGGGTGGGGCTCAGAAAGGACTCTGCTGACCAGACACTGGCCTTGAGCCCTCCTGTTCTCATCTGAAAATGGACTTAATTTCTAACATTATCTGGGATTATCTGACTCATGGTATAAGAGTTGGGTGTAATATAATATTGATACAACTGGGTGGATTTGATAACCGTGATTGGTATTATTTTTAAAAATTTAATATTCATCCACCTATGGTTGGATTCAATCCATCCCACCACTCTTCCTTCCTCTCCCAGTGATTACCCTATTCCCACTCCTCCTTCCCAATCTCATGTGCTAATTAATACCCAGAGTTCCTTTTGTGCCTAGGCATGGGGCCATCAACTGGAGCTTGGGTATTCAATAAAACAAAACAAGCCGGGCGTGGTGGCACAAGCCTTTAATCCCAGCACTCGGGAGGCAGAGGCAGGCAGATTTCTGAGTTCGAGGCCAGCCTGGTCTACAGAGTGAGTTCCAGGACAGCAGGCCAAGGCTACAGAGAAACCCCGTCTCCAAAAAACCAAAGAAACAAAACAAACATAGCTCCTCTTCCTTTTCCGGTCGAAAAGCTGCATAGATAGGGGAAGGACTTCATAATCTCTTTCTCCAACCATGCTTGGATTCCTGTTGGCTTGATCTTACATCAGTTATGTGTGCAATACCCAGTAAGTAGCTTTGTTACAGAATATACCCCTAGTGTTATAATTTTTCACCCCCACCCCCTTTTCTGTTCACAATCCCTGAGCTTCATGGGGGCTGTAACACATCGTCTTGGCCTCTTGAAATTACTTTATTTTTTAAGATGATACTAAGATTTAATTATTTTATATATGAGTACACTGTTGCTGTCTTCAGACACATCAAAAGAGGGCATTGGTTCCAATTACAGATGGTTGTGAGCCACCATGTAGTTGCTGGGAATTGAACTCAGAACCTCTGGAAGAGCAATCAGTGCTCTTAACTGCTCTACTACCTCTCCAGTCCCCTATATTACTGTTTTTTGGTAGTTAACTTCTTAGAAAACCGGTTTACTTCCATCACCAGCTGTAGCCTTGCTATGTTGTTACTGCTGTCCGGTCTTTAGCTACTGCTCCATGTAATGTTGAGCAGACTTTAGAAGGAAGGAAGGGCTGGGAAGATGGCTTAGTGGTGCTTGCTGCACAAACACGAGAACTTGAGTTCAAATCCCCAGCATCGGGCTGGTGAGATGGCTCAGCAGTTAAGAGTGCCGACTGCTCTTCCAAAGGTCCTGAGTTCAAATCCTAGCAACCACATGGTGGCTCACAACCATCCATAACAAAATCTGATGCCCTCTTCTGGAGTGTCTGAAGACAACTACAGTGTATTTACATATAAGAAATACAAACAAACAAAAATCTCCAGCATCTAATTGCTCTAATTGCAGAGCTCACAGTGCTAAGTAATGTGTAATGAAATAACATACCATTGCATGTTCAGGGCTTGTATGAGCCAGGACGGTCTCCCTTATTTTTCTGATTCTCAAAGTAGATCAGTTCCCAGCAGCAGTCATGCCCCACCCACATAAATCCCGGCAATAGTACATGCCAAGCGCCATCAATCCCTGTTAACCCTGAATTCTTCTCACGGCTAGGAATGACAGTCACTACTGGTAAAATTAGGTGCCATAATCTTCCTACCTTGTGTCATTGTTCCCCTCTGTTCTGAGGGAAAGGGTTGAGCTGCCTTTTAGTTTCTCAGAGCTTTGGTTTTTTTATGCATATGGGTGTATTGCCTGTGTGTATGCCCGCATACTGTTTGCTAGGCATTAGGTAATTTTAGCATCAAGGAGGCTGAAGTAATTGAATTTGAGAGCAGCCTGGGTTAAAAACCCAAAACATGTATCACATGTAAATATGTGACAGGGATGGGTGCACGTCTGCATGCATACTTGGAAGACAGTAAATCGAGAGTCATGTTTTCCCCTCATCCAGATGCTGGTTCTTATACTTTTCAAAGTACTTCTTTCTGATTTTTCAAGACATGGTTTCTCTGTGTCTTCCCTAGAACTTGTTTTGAAGACCAGGCTAGGCTGTCCATGAACTCAAGAGATCCACCTGCCTCTGCCTCCTGGCTGCTTAAAGGTGTGCACCACCACACCTGACTCAAATTACAATTTCTAGTCCGTTGCAGATCATTAATTTTATAAAAGAAATTTAAAGCCCATTAGCAGATGTCACTTTTGTGTAGACTGCTCTGTGATATGCTGGCACCCCATTCAGAGGGCTCCCTGCATGTCTGTGCTATGGGAATGGCAATTATAAGTAAGTGCCTAAATGGAGAGGACATGTAAAAGTAATACAAGATGGTAACTACTTCAGGCCACAACCCACATAAGCCAGGAAACACAGGGTGTGCACAGGGACTTGGGAGATAGTGAAAGGCAGTACTCTCATCCTAACAGTTCTGGTGAGGGGGAACCACTGCAGTCTGGACAGGACAGGAAACGTGGTGGTTGAAAAGGGATGGACCCCACAGACTCCTGTGTTTGAATGTTTAGCCCATAGGGAATGGTATTATTAGCAGGCTACACTAATTAGTGTAGCCTTGCTGGAGCAGTATGTCCTTGGAGGAAGTATGTCACTGTGGAGGCAGGCTTTGATGTCTCATATATGCTCAAGCCATCCCAGTGGGACAGTCTCTCCTTGCTGCCCGCCTACCAAGAACTCTCAGCTCCTGCAGCAAGCTGGCCTGCATGCTTCTCCTCATGATGATGATGGGCTAAACCTCTGAAACCATTAAGTCAGACCCAATTAAATATGCTCCTTTATAAGAGTTGCTATGATCAGATTGTTTCATCACAGCAATGAAACTCTAAGTCAGGAGATAAAGGCACAATCAAGAGAACTAATTGTTAATACCTTTGGGAAGTTTATTTGCATGTTTTCTTGCCTCAACCTGCAAACAACTGGATCACATCATACGTGGGCATGCACGCTCAGCAAACAGCAAGCAAACACTTCAGTATCATCTTAAAAGAAGCAGGAAGATAAAGCAGTTTATATAGACTTCAAAGTGATACTTAGGGATACTTGTACCATCACTCTCTTCTTATGGAACACTGAAGACTAATTACAGACATGTCATCAGCATATGGAAATATAAAATACACTACTTTTTTTTCCTTTTAGAGAAAAAAATATGACTAACTGCGATTTGGAAACTTATCAAGAATGTTTTTATGACATAGAAAACAAAAATATATTTCTCTTTGTAAGTTAAGCAGACTGATTTTCATGAATGAATTTTAAAGACTACCAAAGTCATACTGGATGGTATAGACGCCAAACACATCTTACCTTCATCATGAAGCATCTGAGCAAGTATGGCCACAACATTCAACATCTTACATTTATGCTGCACCCTGTCACGATTAGACTCAAAACTACACTGTTCTCTTGCAATTACGATTTACTGTAATTTCAATGAATTACCATGCTACCCAGAAAACAAGTAAACAGTTTATTAAGAATTAAGTGAGGGCATGGAATGTGATACAAGAAGACACTCAGATGGGCAGAACACTACACACACACACACACACAGAAATTAAATTTCACTTCAAAAATAAAATCACAAGGCAAAAGAAAAAGCAATTTCATTATTATAAAGGTATTTCATGCAAAGCACTAAACCACACCCCCAAACTCCCAGCTCCCAATAAACATTGCCATGCCAGCGCATTGACCACAGTGGGACACACATAAGCAATGGGTTAGGAGGTAACACGGCTCATAACCAGACCATGATTCTACATGAAAAACAATTCCAGATCCACACAGAGTAACATAGGCCAAACTTTGAGAAGTATGTAAATATAAACCCCACTAATTAATTTCATTATCTTTTAACTATAAAACCCAGAAGCTTATAGAACCTGAAAATTTTATATAAAATTTGGCATACTCCTTTTTATGTTCAAGAAATGATTTTAGGATATTTGTAGTTAGCAGAGAGCTGTATAAAAGCATTTCTAGGTCAGGATTTGACCTCTTAACCCTTGACCACAATTCACATCTTAGGAACAACTCCAGACATACATTTCTCTCAACTCATAGGATGGGAAACGTAACTTTCAAGCAATTCTACAGATTCTATAAAGGACCAGGTAATTAAGGGACCAAATAAAATGTAAAACAAAGATAAAGTGGTACAGAGAGTGAAGAGGACATCCTCATTTACAAAAACTTAGGTGGCTAAAAATCTCTCCTTGATTTCTGAGTATACTGCCATGCAGTAAGGCAGGTCTTTGTGCAATGCAAGATGCTAAGTGTAAGGCTTACATTAGAGAATAGTAAAAATAGCCTTTCATGGAAAGTAATTTCTTCCACAGCTGCCATACTGAACTAAAGCCCGTGACAGTGTTTTTCCAACTGGGCAGAATGCCTTGAGAGAAGTAGGAAGCACTAGGCTTGCCCATTCCAGAGGCTGCCACAGACACAGACACTCACACCTATGGTTTTAGGTTGTATTTACTCATGATAAATACACTGGCTATAAATATAACCATAAGATCAAGAAAAAAAAAAAACAAAACCCAAAACCCAAAACCCAAAAACCTATTCACTCCCACTTGTTATTCCTCCATTTTAGATTTAAGGTAATTAGACCTGATTGGGAAATTATCCACGACTGCCTTCCCCGTGTCCAAAATATAGCTTCCACTTACAGTTCATGATCAGAGCACTAAGAGTTCAGAAGCTGGGGCTTAGCATCTTCAAAACTTGGAGAGAGTTCTGCTCTGAGGTTGAGAACATCATAGACCTCTCTAAAGCAAGACCCAGAGTTAAGGCCATTGAAGAGCTTCTCTAGCCACAAGTCCCTCAGCATGTCACACCAGAGCTCTCTGGAATGTGTGCCTCTGGACAAAGGCATCACCAATTAAATTCCAAGAATATTCATAAAATTCTTAAATTAGAAAGATTTCTATTGCTAGAGAAATGCTTCCATCAGCAAATTAAATTTGTTAAGTCAATGTTTCCCCACTAACTATTAGCAACCGAGCAGCCTCTGGAATCAAACGTAGCGATCACTCAGGCGACGACAGATGAAACACGGATGAGCAACACATATGAAAATACTCTGTAAACCGCTGCAGCTCTAGAACAGTTTATAGTACAAAGCAATGTAAATAAATATTGGGCTAGTACAAAAGCTCTTATTTACATTTTACAAATGAAATTGTATTCAGTGTAAATGCTGTGTTTTAAAGAACACAGTACTGATTAGTAAAATGAGTTCTGTTGAGGGATTACCATTTTTGTTAGAATCAATGCACAACGTATAAAAGATTCAAGTTAATGTTTATAATTTAGGACAGACAAACCCAGTTGAACCTGGAATGGCATCTGTTAAAGTGCTGAGAACAGGAAACACTCAGAAACACTGTACACTGTTAAAGCTTCATCAAGTCACAACGTTAGGCTTCTTTCACATTTTATCATTTGTGCCACAGGCCTGTAGCCAGCATGAATTCTTTTCCTGCCAAGGAGTGAAACTTAAAGAGGCCATCAGCTGCTTCAGGACATTTCATCTGGGGGAACTGGTTTCAGCCATCAACCATACCTTCAGGCCTTACAATCTGGTAAGTAATTAGATATTCAGGATAAGCCTGGGAAAGAAAGATTAGTTCAAATGTTAGCAAGTGTGTTTTATTGTAAGTCAAGATGCCCTGAGTAAGCCTTCCTTCCCGACCGCTCTTCCCGGGTTGACTCCTGTCTTTACAGCTCTCTACCAACCCTCACCAGCAGGTAGGTCTAGGGTGAGATGTAAATACATGTTTTTGTCTGTTGTCAGTAACAGAGGGAATTTTGCCATGTACTTGACTTAGAATGCTGATTTACAGTGGCTTTTTATTAGGACTTTGTCAATTATTGCAGGAAAAATTACACATCATTGCTATATTTTACAGAAAAAAAAAAAGAAAAAGATACAGATTTGACTGAAAAACTGAATAGGTTAGATATATCAATGGTTCTTTTCTGATTTTGAAAATATTTTAAAAAACGATTTACTTATTTTTTATGTGTACTGGTGTTTTCTCTAGATGTAAGTCTGTGTGAGGGTGTCGGGTCCCCTGGAACTGGAGTTACAGACAGCCGTGAGCTGCACGTGGGTAATCTAGAAGAGCACCCAGAGCTCCAGCCCGACCCCACCCACCAAATTCAGTTAAGGTAACATGTCCTGTCCATGTAAGAGCTATGCACTGTCAAAGACAAACAAATGTAAGTGAATTACCTGTTCTCCTCTGTAAATAACATATTCAGCTAATGCTAGGCCATTTACACTGGGCCGGCCAGTGACCGAGTGATGGCCGGGAGGAGAATGTGCCATTTTCATTGCGCTGAACTGCAAGAAAGACTTTCCCAAGGTTACTCGACAAAACAGCAGCTGCCTAAAACATAAAAAGGAAAATTTTACCCTAGATACAGAAACCCAGAACAGCAAAGCTCTATGTTAATAACATATTTCTAGACAACTAAAGAAGTATTGCATTCCAACAACAGCTCAGGGGAAGTATGAGAACTGCTTATTACTAATAATCTCGACCACAGAAGGCAAGTGAAGTTTAAGGATTCCATTTGCAGAATCTGAAACGCTGTAGCCTCCTAAACAGTATGGGTTTGTGGCTCAAATAGAAATGATAGTAATTCCTACCCAGAAGGGACTTCCTAATACAATACAGAAGCCTAAGCATAGTGGGAAAATAATGGCAGTAAGAATAACACAAGTTGGGCATAGTGAATCCTAGCACCCAGGACGCCGAGGCAGGAGGATCACTTTGGGTTTGAGGCCAGCTTGTGAGACGCATTGAGTTCCAGGACAGCCTAGGATACCCGCCCTCCACTCCACATCTGTGCATGGGGGAAACAGACAAGCTAGAGAGGAAGAGTGTTGGGATAAAAGGCGTGTCCATCATGTCTGGCTGTTTTCCCCTACTGGAGACAGGGCTTAGGTGTGCTGTCCAGACTCCCTTTAACTCTTACACATCCCACCTCTTCTGTCAGCACAGCCAAGCAGCAGCTGTGCACTATCTTCCTGGCTCTCCTTAGCATTCTTTATGGAGAACCAAGTATTCAAAAGGAAGTTGAATTAAGAAATCAAGTGCTCAGAATCATGCTGGCCTCTTCAGATCCTTTGGTAAACATTAGCTATTACTGTAACTTGTGAAGAGACAGTTTAATCTGCATCCCTCAAATTGTCAGGTACGCCTCGCCCTCCATTTTCTCAAATATGTAATTAGTTCTAATTATAAAAGTACCAAGTAATCTCTCACCTGTGACAAATGTAACATGATCTGTCTTTGTGAATTGGACATCCAGTGCCACCTCCAATTCCGTACACATATTGATTGCTTTTGGAAGAATTCTCAGCAAAATAAATTCCAGCTCCAAACATGCCACCTATGTATGCATGCCTTTCATCAAAGCCCTTATGGATAATTGCATTCACAAAAGGAGACCCTAAAATACAAACATGGGCAACAACAATTTAGAAAACAAAACTAAACCTTCTAAGAAGTTAACTTTTCTAAGGAACAAGGATTTAACACAGGGGTTTGTGCACATCAGTCAAGCACTGAGCCACATACCCAGCCCATGATGCTAAATTCTTTGTTTCTGGGACAGACTATCTATATAGCCTTGGCTGTCTTGGGACTATGCACACCAGATAGGCCTGGACCTCAGAGAATCACCTCTGGCCCCCTGGATGTTAAATGCTTGAACATGGATCACTGCTAGAAAAAAAACTGTAGACAGGGTCTCTCTGTAGAGCCTTGGCTATCCTCAAACTCATAGATCTGCCTGCCTCTGCCTTCTCAGTGATGGGATTAAAGGCATGTGCTATTATCAATTGGTTGCCATTTTTTAATTAAAACAAAGCTATGTATAATTCTGTATGTCTATGTGGTATGTGCATAGACGTGCAGGTGTTTGCAGAGCCAGAAGTTACAGGTGGTGTGAACTACCCAATATTGGTTTTGGCTAACTGCAGTCTTCTGCAACAGGAGTATTTGCTCTTTTTTTTTCCCCCTTCCAAATCATCTCTACAAACCCTAGAGCTTGCTATTTTTAGAGCTAAGAATTCCTTATGTTGATTAATGATTCCAATAGGATGGCGGATCAGATACCAAAGGATAGACTCAATTAGAAAAGCAACAGATTACTTGAAATTCTAATGCAAAAGTTACCACATTTCAGAGTCAAATACATAAAACCCAGGACCAGGGGCTTCACAGTTCCCTGCACACAGCGAGGCTAAGAGACAGTCAGAAGTGCCCAGCCGCCCAGCCGCCCAGCCTGCCTGCTCTTACTCTTCTATGCATCCACTTCTCTTTCACCATCTGCTATAAAAGACTCCAGGGTAAACAGCGCCCTCTCCTGTCCCTGCTAAGAGAGGCTAGCTAAAACCGCACTGCACTGCACTGCACGACACATGAGAAGCAGTGTGGGGAAGTGTGAAGTGTGACTTGGTGATCTCAGAACTTACTTCTCTCCTTCCATCATAATCATAGAGTTTGGAGACGGAATCCAGTTCATTAGGTTCATGTGGCAAGGTCTTTACCAAACTGAGCTGTTTTACTGACCAGCAAAAGAGCAATCTTAATTTATAAAAATGTTCATTATAAAGTATATTAACACAAAAGAAACTGAGGATATGAACACAAATGTACAAATTACAAAAATGTTATCTTTATTAAGAGGACATAAGCTACACTCTTACAGAGAGAGCAGTGTGAAAAACTTACCATGAAATAACATCCTTTCATTTGCATGGTTGTGGTTTTCTTCAGAAACTTCTTTTCTCCGGTGTGTGTATCTTTCCCACAATTTCTTGTTACAAACCTTCTGAATCTATAAAAACCAGAAAAGTTAAATAATGCCTTTTATCTTACCAATATAAATAAACAAGTAACAGAACCAACTCCCATAAGTTGTCCTTAGACCTCCACCTATATGTGGTTGTGTACATGCAATTTGTGTCTGTATGAGTTCATAACATTTTTTTTTTTAAAGATTTATTTTATTTTATTATATGTAAGTACACTGTAGCTGTCCTCAGATACTCCAGAAGAGGGAGCCAGATCTCGTTATGGATGGTTGTGAGCCACCATGTGGTTGCTGGTATTTGAACTTATCACCTTCGGAAGAGCAGTCGGGTGCTCTTACCCGTTGAGCCATCTCACCAGCCCCCATAACATTTTTTTAAAAAGAGAAACACTAATGTGGCCAGTAAGGAGCCACGAATACTTGAAAGTTGCATGAAATACTTCAATTTTAGAATTACTTAAAATAGGAAGTTAAATAAAAGCTACCACTAAGTCATTACTAAACTACCTCAGCCATGCTAAATTTTGTAGAAGCATGAGACAGCACAGCACCCTGCTCTCCTGACTATCTAACTCAAAATACCATAAACACAATTTGAAATAATCACCCACCACACATTCTTCTTTCCTATTACTCTCTTTCCCTTCCAGTTCCCACTTTTGTCAGGAGAAAACTGAAAGATGAAAGCAGGTCTGTCTCATTTGGAGCATCACTATGGTCAAAATGGACCTTTCTAGTGCTGAGTGCTGCAGCCCCCTGGTGGTCCTTAATGGGACACCTGAGTGTTTTGGTTTTAGTATTATTGGCTCAAACAACCCCACAAAATGACTCAAAATATGGATAACAGATGTACTCAAGAACCATAGCTGGGGCTGGCCTGGTGGTCATGGTGCACACCTTTAATCCCAGCACTTGGGAGGTAGAGGCGGGCGAATTTCTGAGTTCAAGGCCAGCCTGGTCTACAAAGTGAGTTCCAGGACAGCCAGGGCTATACAGAGAAACCTTGTCTCAAAAAACAAAAAACAAAACAACAAAAAAACCACAAACAAACAAAACCATAGCTGGTATGAACCAATCTTTTTGTCTAAAATGTAACAAAAATAAAGCTATTCTAGTGCGTGCTCACACACTCACACACACACTCACTCACTCATTAAATATTATGCCGAAATGGATTCTTTTCATATTGAACATAGAAAATTTGAAATCAGCCTCTCCATTTCAGGCTTAAGTGACTCCTCCTTGCCTGAACAACCTGATGGTAGTAGATAACCATCTCCCCACACTAAGTACGCTTTAGTGTTTATTAACTTAGAGTACATCTACTTCATGGTATACTGATATTGTTCAATAATTTTCATTTATTCTTTTTTTTTTCTTTCTGAGATGAGAATTTCTGTGTAGCCCTGGCTGTGCCTGAACCCAGAAATCTGCCTGCCTCTGCCTCCTCATTGTTGTGATTAAAAGGCATGAGCTAACATGTCTAACCTAAAAATAGATGAATTTTTTTTAAAAAGTGGGCATGGTGGCCCATGACTCTGATCTCATCCCCAGGACTAGGAAGGCTGAGGCAAGAGACTCAAATTTTAGACTAGCCTATGTAGACAGTGAGATTTTGCTTAAAAATAAAAATTAAAAAAAATATATACACACACACACATATATATATATGTATGTATGTATATATGTGTATATATATGAACAGAGTATTTTTGTTTTTGAGACAGGGTTTCTCTGTGTAGTCCTGGGACTCACTTTGTAAACCAGGCTGGCCTCAAACTCAGAAATCTGCCTGCCAATGCCTCCCAAGTGCTGGGATTAAAGGTGTGTACCACCACTGCCCGGCCAGAGTTTTTGAGAATATAAATTTGAGGACAGTCTCCCCCCACCACAGTCCCCGAAGCCATGTCAGAAAGCTACTGTGGTAGATGTACTATGTTCTTATCAGCCTTACTGAAGACTCTGGACTGAGGAGATAGATGACAGACTTGGTTTGGACCCTGCTTCACTCGTTACCTTGAGAATGTTGTATCTGTTGAAGACGCCGCCTGCGTGACCCCCATCTCTGTGCTCTCGAACAGTACTCTGCATCTGATGGAAAGTAATTTAAAACATACACATTAGTTTTCATCTTTTCTGACTCATGTTTTGTTTTAAATATTTTTCTTAAAATGACTTAATTCTATAAACTCTGTGTACCATCTTTGTTCTTTTGAGACAGGTTTCTTCTGTATAGCCCTGGGTATCCTGAAACTTGCTCAGCAGACCAGGCTGACCCTGAACTCAGAGATCCACCCACCTGCCTCTTGAATATCAGGGTTACCATGAGTATATATTTATAGTTTATAGTTGAAAATATGTTAATAGCTAAAAAAGTTATATGATATAAACTAACGTGAAAGAGAATGTAAAATATGTTAAACATAAAAGCAAAACAATGATTCAGTCGTGCTATTATTAGCCTAATAAAACATAATGTACTTTTTTGGGATTATGAATTTAAGAAATAAATCTCACTCAATTTTGCATCTGTGCTTCATTCATACAGATAAGGCATGTGTACATCACATCAAAGTATAAAGTGTGTACAGCTGGGTGTAATGGTATAACCTTTAATAAACCCACTGAGAAGTCAGAGGGAGGCGAGTCTCTGAGTTCTGGGGCAACATAGTGAGACCTTGTTTCAATAAAATCACAAGGGCCGCCGGGCGTGGTGGCGCATGCCTTCTTTAATCCCAGTCCTTGGGAGGCAGAGGCAGGCAGATTTCTGAGTTTGAGGTCAGCCTGGTCTACAGAGTGAGTTCCAGGACAGCCAGGGTTATACAGAGAAACCATGTCTCAAAAACCAAACCCAAACCAAAACAAAACAACCAAAAACAAACACAAGAGGTTGGGGGGGGGGGTAAGGCAATGAATGGGGGCTCTGGATTGGGTGTACTCTTCAAAGATTTCAGTGGATTAAAGAATTCTTTGGAAAGAAAGTCAGAATAAAATTTCTCATATAAATATTATCTAAATGTTGAGTCCTGTCAGATTCTTCATGCGAGAGTTGCCTTCAGAGGGAGTGAACACTAACATATTTTCAAATGACAGCAACCTTCTTTCCAACAGAATTCTAATTCAATATGAACTGAAATAGCAATTTAAATAAATAAATTTAAATAAGGTTAACTGAGAGCCACATTATAAATATTTACAAATTATCAAGATGGTGAAAAGAAATTAAAACAAACAAAATTCATGTACAAATAGATCTGCAAAATTCTAGGAAATAGCAATTGAGTCAACAATATGGTGGCTAGATCCACCTATCCATTTATTTAAGTGTGATGAACATACCTCTTCTTCCACAGACTGAAATTCTTTATCATCAGGAGACAGATCTATGAGAATTGTTCCACTACCAGAGTTGTTTAGAGTTAAATATGGATTAAGACCTATGAAATAAAATTTACAAGTAAATAAGCTGCCAATAAATCAGCTCCCCAAAATCTTAATTTCTTTTTTTTTTCTTTTTTTTTTTTTTGAGACAGGGTTTCTCTGTATAGCCCTGGCTGTCCTGGAACTCACTTTGTAGACCAGGCTGTCCTGGAACTCAGAAATCCACCTGCCTCTGCCTCCCGAATGCTGGGATTAAAGGCGTGCGCCACCACGCCTGGCAAATCTTAACTTTTTTTCTTTTCTTTTTTTTGGTTTTTCAAGACAGGGTTTCTCTGTAATACCACCCAACTTTCCTCAGGACTCTAACAGTTACTACAATTGTCAGAACTTACTAACATAGGCTTCATCTGGACTGCACAAGTTTTTCCTACCAATGTCCTTTCTCTATCAGGATCAAACCCATGATATTCAGACTAGTGTGTGTGCATGTGTGTGTATGTGCCTGAGTACACAGAAGCCAGAGGGTATCATCAGACCCCTCAGAGCTGAGTTAGAGGCAATCATGCAGCTATTATTGTTATATGGATTCTGATATCTGAACTCTGGTTCTCGTAACTGTGCAACAAGTACTCGTAAATACTAAGTCATTTGCAACTCTCCCCTCTACACACTAATTTTTTAAGATCCTTTAAAATTATATAAAATTATATATAATCCATATCACAATAATAGCTGCATGATTAAATACAATATAAAATATTATATATATGTATGAGTACAGTATATCTGTCTCAGACACGTCAGAAGCGAGCGTCAGATCCAGTTACTTATGGTTGCGATCCACATGTGGTTGCTGGGAATTGAACTTAGGATTTAGAAAGAGCAGTCAGTGCTCTTAAGCACTGAGCCATTTCTCCACCTAGAGATTCATTTTATTTTATGTGTTTGTGTATGCACCATGTGAATCCCTTTAGATGCCAGAAAAGGACACCTTGAAACTGGAGTTACAGAGTTCTAAACAGCCGTGTGGTTAATGGGTCCCGAACCAAGTTGTTGTTGTTTCCAGAGAATCTGACTCCCTATTCTGGCTTTCTCTGGTATTGAATGCAGGTGGTGCTCACATATACACATAAAATAACAAGTTTGAATCCATTCCTGGCCAGTACATATCTCTCCCGTGCCCTGAAAACTCTCATTTTACAAATAGAATTGTTTTTTCAATTCCAGTTGCAAACCTCCTCCTATTTTAAGATATTAAAAAAAAAATTCCTCTTTTGATTGGCAAACCAAGCAAAAGGTTCCATCCCAGGCCTTCATAAGAAGGCACTGTCACACTTTGTCCTTCCTTTCCTCACCTCACTCCTTTCCTGTCCCTCCTTTCCTCTCTTGCTGCTCTTTCCTGCTTCCAAACAGTCTCGCTTTCTGTTTTGTTTTTCCTCATTTTCCTCTTTTGAAGACAGGGTTTTTACCTAACTCTGGTGCAAGCAAGTGTGTAAGACTCTGTTGAGTGAATGTAATTTGCATTTTCTTTTAGTGAATCGTTATAAAACATTATTCTTTTTTAGGACTTTCACCCATGCTGTTGTAAATTTAGCTATGGAAAACATTACTTTATCACTTAATCATTCGTAGCATGTGAATATGAGAGACACCTATGCTCCAGATCGTTTAAAATCAAACACTTTAGACATAGGTTAACTTCTACTTATAACTTCACGTTTTCCAAGAGCTAAAATAATCCTAAAATTTCTGCATGAGACGAGAAACTTTACTTTGGATCATATAATTTACATTAGTAGTGTCAGGAGCCGGGCGTGGCGGCGCACGCCTTTAATCCCAGCACCTAGGAGGCAGAGGCAGGTGGATTTCTGAGTTCGAGGCCAGCCTGGTCTACAGAGTGAGTTCCAGGACAGCCAGGGCTACACAGAGAAACCTTGTCTCGAAAAACCAAAACCAATAAAGTGTAGTGTCAGGAAGTTTTAAGTATTAGGAAGGCCTCATTATATTCAAATCCCTATTAGTACCCTTCCTATTAAAAAAGCTCCTCACAGACTTTGTATAAATAAACTGTCAACCAGTTATTAATATGAAGTACCTTGTTGTCCAGAGACTAGCCTTTCAACTCCTTTAATCAGCTTGTGTCGATGTCCATAGGCATTGATTCCGATCTCTTTCAGCTCCTTGTGGCCCATCTCAACCAGGACATCCAAGGTAATCTTAGGAAAAGGGATCAGGTACTCAGGGCGCCTGCTCACGGCGGGGCACACTCAGACATGACAGTCTCAAGGTAGAAAAGGGATCAGGTACTCAGAGTGCCTGCTCACGGGGCACACTCAGACATGACAGTCTCAAGGTAGTCATGCTTATTTCACATGATTCTCATTCTCTCTCTCTCTCTCTCTCTCTCTCTCTCTCTCTCTCTCTCTCTCTCTCTCTCTCTCTCTGGTTTTTCGAGACAAGGTTTCTCTGTGTAGCCCTGGATGTCCTGGAGCTCACTTTGTAGACCAGGCTGGCCTTGAACCCAGAAATCCGCCTGCCTCTGCCTCCCGAGTGCTGAGATTAAAGGCGTGTGCCGCCATGCCCGGCACATTGTTTTCTTTTAAGATATATTTTATTATATGAAAGTTTGTCTGTCTGTGCATACATTATCCTTCATTCAAAAAAGGGCATCCCACCCCCCACCCCAATGGCATTGCAGAAGGCAGTTGTTACCCACACATGGGTGCTGGGAATCAAACCCTGTGCTACCTCGCTAGCCTCATTTCGTAGTATTTTAAATAGCCTTTATAGAAAACAAGTCAGTTACTGAACTCAAAAAGTTGTAACAACTAAGTTGAGTCACAAACGTCCTTCCAGACTCACCTTACCACTGTACTTCCCATTGATCCACACCCACCCTTCACCCAGTGTCTTGAACAGTCCCTCCAGGACCTCTGCATCATTGTTCAAACTCTAACCCCAATCATTTCAGCTTCATGATATGAAATTGAAAGAATTAATCCTGTTTCATTTATACAACATCTGTAAAGCATCCCTAGTAGTGTCCTGTTGAGAGTAAAATCTTTTCCTTCTTAAGCTTTACTAAAATCTCTGTAAGACTAATGTCTCGTGTTTCTCTTCTACCTTCCTAACTTGACTGCAAGTTATGCAGGTTCAAGCTTACAGAACTCAAAGTCTGTGAACAATCATGACAACAATAGCAACAACATAAATACTGTAGGGGCTAGTGAGACAGCAAGAACACTGCTCTGTCAAAGAGGATTGGGGTTTGGTTTCCAGTACACACATGCTGGCTTTCAACCATTCCTAACTCTAGTTCCAAGGGATCTGACACCCTCTTCTGACCTCCATGGGCCCCAGGCATGCATGTGGTATACATTCATGTGGCAGACAAAACACTCACTCATACACACTAAATTTCAAAAACTGGGGCTATCCAGAAAAGCTCAAATATATGGCTGACACATTCTCATTCCTGTCCATAGTAGGTAGTAAAGGGCTGAATCAGGAACCATCCATGGTATTAAGGAGGATGTGCTCTATTTCTACATACTGGTCAATTTTTAGATAATGAGCTCAGTGAGACTCCAAGGTCAAGCCATATGAGGAAGTGACTGATTTCCTGTCTTTTAACTCTCGGAGCTGTAGTAAACAGAACACTACTGCACAGTACACGTAGCATCCAGGAGGCCCAAGGCTCAGTGCTCAGCACTAAACATAACAGACAACTTACAAACACTAAACCAAACAAAAGAATTCACCTACTTACCTGTTCTCGCTCAAATATATCCATCAAGTGCTCAAGTCCAAGGTTCCTTATGAACTGAGTTATACTAAAATCTATTCCTGAATCTGGGAAGAATAAAATATCACATCAGAAATTGTACAACAACACTAAATATAAAAGATGTGCCATGCTACAGCACAGCAAAGATACTAATAGCCATTTATGTAATATTAAAAACTCACAAGAATCCTACAAACTGTGCAGCCCGGCTAGCCTGAAACTCAATGCCTGCCATGCTGGCCTCTAATTAAGAAACCCACCGTACAGGTGTGTGCTATCATGCTCAGCTCAAACAGGTAACCGGCCATGGGCTTTCTCAGTTTAAACAGGTAACCGGCCATGGGCTTTCTCAGTTTAAATAGTTCTTGTTTTGTTTTCATTTAAAAATTTACTTTTAGGGGCTGGTGAGATGGCTCAGCGGGTAAGAGCACCCGACTGCTCTTCCGAAGGTGATAAGTTCAAATCCCAGCATCCACATGGTGGCTCACAACCATCTGTAACGAGATCTGGCGCCCTCTTCTGGAGTGTCTGAAGACAGCTACAGTGTACTTATATATAATAAATAAAATAAATCTTTAAAAAAAATTTTACTTTTAGTCTCATTTTTAAAAATAAGTCTTTCAAATTTATGAAAAAAAGTTTTATGATGTTGCATAGAGTACA
Source organism: Mus minutoides (assembly GCA_902729485.2). NCBI lineage: Eukaryota > Metazoa > Chordata > Mammalia > Rodentia > Muridae > Mus > Mus minutoides. Next base: position 96,293 of record LR753894.1, read on the forward strand.
AAGAATGTGACAGGTAAAGGCTGACATCTAAAGAATGAGTCAGGACTGGAAGACAGCTCAGTGGGTAAGGTGCTGGGCAAGCCTGCCAACCTGAGTTCAATCTCTGGGAAGGACAGAGTGAATTCCAGGACAGTCAGCGAGACACATAGAAACTCTGTCTCAAAAAACCAAACCAAATCAAATGAAGAACCTGTGACACACACAGAGTTGTCCTCTCATCTCCCCATACACGACACAGCACAAGTTTGGACACATGCATGTGTGCACACATAATAGCAACAATAAATAAATAAATGTCAGCTAGCACCACATTCATTACTTTTTGATTTGAAAGGCATTTCTGTAGGAATCTCACTTACAATATTAATAGAAGGTAAAGATTCCCAGGCTATTTTAACTTATTTCATATAAAGAGTTGTATTTAAGATTTAAAAAACAATTTCCTACCACTCTAAATGACAAACATGGAGCTACAATGTGAGATACAGTTATTTATAAAAACTCTCACCCTCTTTTCTTTCCAAACCAGTAGCACCTTCTGTTGTACTTGAACTAACCACTGAAGACAGTTCAGAGAAACTCCCAGATAAGTTGTCGAGACTGCTGGCTGCAGAAAGGCTGGATGGACTGGCTGGACCTGAAGACAGAGCATCTGCAGCGGCTCCGGGGCTCCTCACACCACTGAGCACTTGAGGTTTGTAGCAGGTAGGCAGAGCGGAGGGGGGCATGGCTGCTGTCAAGAGTGCACTGACATCATCTGCCTAGGATACAGTACAAGGAGGTGAAATCTGTCACGTACATGGTTTACAATTCTTCTATGCAATAAGATGCAATAAAAAGAGGATAAAACCTTGCAAATTCACACCAGGTCTACTACCATTCGACACTGAGAAATACTAGAAAACCTTAAAAGTGAAACAAACAGGCTGATATCCAGCTAGCAAACTGTCTGTCACTAAATAGAAAACACACTTCAGAACACCCTTTCCAGATCACGTCATTAAACAAAAAAACTGCCAAATGTTGCCAAGTATGAGGAACAAAATGCCAATTCTGACATCATGACTGAAAGGCACTGAAATTATAGAATTACTAATCTAAAAAGTAAGAGCTTTCAACCCTACTATAATTAACTCTGACATTAGCCACCACGCCCAGCTAGCAACTCAATCTATACAGAACCTCAGCAAACAGACCCATTTGTATTTTTTAGAAAACAGTGATTTATTACTCAAAATGGAGAAAGCCCTGTTTTTTGGTAAAAGATAATTTAAATCAAACTGACAGGATGAAAAACTCTCTAAATTCAGTGTTATATCCACTTTACTAATGACATTGCAATTATTTACAATGCTCAAATAAGAAACTAAGTAATGGGCTGGAGAGATGCCTCAGTGGAAAGGAAGCTACCACTGCCTGATAGCCTGAGTTTAATCCCTGGCACCCACAAGGTGTAAAGAGAACAGAACCCCACAGTTTCCCTTTGACTTCTATAGGCATACTGAACACATCCCAGCCTCCTTTTTGCAATTAAAAAAAAAAGTTAAAAAAGCTAAGTAATTAGTAACAGGGACGTTTTTGGGTTATTCATTTAGTGTCTGCCCCCTTATCTTTCTCTCACTCCTTAATTTGTGCATCTTTTAACCCTTATAATTTGTGAATAGTATTTGCTGACCTATAAATGATCTTTTTTAAAGATCATTTATTGGGGCCGGGCGTGGTGGTACACGTCTTTAATCCCAGCACTTGGGAGGCAGAGGCAGGCGGATCTCTGAGTTTAAGGCCAGCCTGGTCTACAAAGTGAGTTCCAGGACAGCCAGGGCTATACAAAGAAACCCTGTCTCGAAAAAACATAAAAACAAACAAAAAAGATCATTTATTGGGCACATTTTGATATGTGAAGCTATTTAAAGGCTTTAGATATTATTACAATACTTACTTCTCTAATTAACCAGGTGGTATATTTTATCTCTATAGATATTGCTACTAAACTTTAGAGGTTGGAGCAGTAGGTCACATCTATTCCACTCTAAAGCTCATGCATGCTTTCACTCTCTCAAAACCACCTTTAAAATTTTATTCTGTGGGTATATGCATGATTTGTGTATGTATATGAGTGTGCAAATATGTGCACGTGGAGGTTAAAGGAGGCTTAGGTGTCAATCCTCACTTTTGAGTTCTCCTGAGATGGTCTCGTCATCACTGATACCAGGCTAGCTGGCCTCTGGGTTTCCATCGGATGCCTATCTTTGCCTCCTTTCTCCCACGAATGTTCATCCTCTACATGGAGAATTTACAAGGGTTCTAGGAATTAATTCCACCTCAGGGTCTCATACTGTGCCACAAGTGCTTTATTTACTCAGGGGTCTATCTCCTTAGGCCCTGTGCATGTTGTCCACAGCTTTTTATCTTCCTTGCCACTGATTCTATTATTGGATGAATCAATGTTTCGGAGGAATAAATTCTATATGCTTACTTCTAAACCAGCTTGGAACCAAAGAGAGATTTCCAAGAAACCCTCATGTAAATCCGGTAAGGCTAGTGTGCCTGGAGACATCACCTTAAATCTGAATGCAGACAAACTAATCATCATTCCAATTCGTTGGAATAATCTCTCTCCACAGAACACACTATCTTTTCCAACTCAAAATGTTTCTGGCAGGGTGTGGCAGCACATGACTGTAATCTCAACATACTCAGGAGATAGGCAAGAGAGGCATGCAAAGGGCTGGAGGCTCTTGCAAAGGGCTGGAGATGGCTCAGTAGTTAAGAATAAATACTTTTCTTCCAGAGGACTCATATTTGGTTTCCAGGAAGCAAATCAGTTGATTTATTACCTCCTGTAAGTGTAACTCCAGTTACAGAGTATCTGATACTCTTTGGCCTCTGCTGGCACCAGCATGTAAGTGGTGCACATAAACACACACACACACACACACACACACACACACACACATCTTAGGAAAGAAGAATGGGTATGAGACTCCAGGTCAGCCTTATAAACAAGTTCCAGGCCAGCCAGGCCTTCCTAAGATCTTGTCTCATAGATGCAGGGAGGACAAAGACTTGCTTCCTCCCACTTTACTGCTCTGGTTAATGACCTCAGTAGCAGAGGCAAGAAAGCACTCTGTTCCCGTGATTGACACAGACTTGGGAGCTACAAAGGAGGCTCTTTTATAAGCAGCCATGGGAAAAAAAAGAAAAACCTACAGTTTATTTTACAAACCTTAAAAAAATTTTAAGCATTAATTTTATTTATTTTGTGTGCATGTGTGTGTATAGGTTCATGTGTGCCAAGATGCACATGTAGAGGTCAGAAGACAACTTGTGGGAGGCAGGTCTCTTATCAGGTGGGTACAGGAATTAAACTCAGGCCCGTTAGGCTTAGCAGCAAGCACCTTTACCAGCTGAGCCATCTAGCAGACCCTCAGACAGCTCTTAGAGGATAAGCAGCAACAATGGGAAGAAGTAGCGAGGAAGGATGGAGTCTCTGTTAGTACCCAGCTTTGCTACCTTGAAAGCAATGCACTTAACTGGGGAAGTTGGTAAGACCTTCAGTCTAAATATCATGCACTGTAACAGCATTTACAGAGGACCTGGGCTTGTCGTTTCCCAACTACTGTTCGTCTCCCCATATCCAAAATACTTAATATACAATAACTGATTAATAGCTCTATTATCTACATATCACAATACCAAACGATTTCTAAATTTAAATTTGGGCTAAAACCATATTCACTATGCAGACATTTTATACATGTCATGTGAACTTTCTGATTTTTCAAAGAGCCCATCACTTACTGAAACTAAATCTAAAGGTGTTTGTCCTTCTTGATTTTTAAGAGTAGGATCAGCTCCATGGGCCAACAATAAAGCACAAAGCTGTGTCCGTCCCTTTTGGGCTGCTTCATGTAACGGTGTGAAAGCCCATTTGTCCGTGGCATTGACACACGCATTGTACTTTATCAGTAAAGCTGCTACGTCTACATGCTGTAAAAGAAAATATTCCTGTTACAGGTGGAAATATTTTATGGAACTTTACTTCTTAAGAAACTGGTTCTGAGCTAGGCGTGCACTCAGGAGGCAGAGACAGGCAGATATCTGAGCTCAAGGCTAGCCTGGTCTACACAGTGAGTTCCAGGACAGCCAGGGCTATGTAGAGAGGCCCTGTCTCAATCAAACAAAGCCTGGCTCTGTACCTATGCTCTTATTTTCACATGTATTCTGGAAATGAAAAAGAAAGCCATTTCTTCTCAGCAGCACTGTAATTTATGGAACTTGATTAAAAGTGAAAGCTCAGTATTCCAGTCTACAACTCCATGATTTCTAACTAATTCTTGTAGTATAACTGGTGAACATCAATCTACAAACTAGCAGCTCTCCTTAGTTACCCAAACCAGACCACTGACAATGGCCAGTGCTGATCAGAATCCTCAGAGGTGCTGAAAATCACTAACAAAATTATTTGAATCTTTAAAGATTCCTTGAAACCTATGGATTTTCTGACACACACACACACACACACACACACACACACACACACACACACACACACACATCAAATAAGAGACAGGTGCCAATGACAGAAATATATTGCCATGTCACACAAAATGCTTATACACATTAAGAACTAAAATGTCTATGTTGTATAATGTGTTATTTAACTCTTTGTGAAACAAGAAACCACACCAAATCCCACGCACGCTGTGTGACGTCCACGTTGAACTTACTCCATATGATGCTGCGTTATGTAAAGGAATGAGTCCTCCTTTGTCCTGGGCATTCACATCAGCTCCATGTTGCAATAAATACTCAGCAACTTCCAAATTATTATAACCAGCTAATGTAGGGGAAAAAAAGTAACATCACTTTCACTTATAAATGTGTAGAAAAATCACGTATCACCCACATACCTAAATATTTATAAATAGATATTAGTGAATTTTATGTAAATCTAAAGTTACTAGTATTTTTTACCTTCTGGAAAAAAATCTTCCACTGGACTAAAATGTTAGAAGCTCGTGTTATTAGCCACTGGTTTTGGAGACCTACCAAATTACAGAAAGATTTGTCTATCTTTCCATTTAAAATTTCCCTACTAATTTCCCTTGTCTTCAAGGCTGTTACATATAACATGCTAACCTTAAGTGTATGATCCAAGGGTCAACAATCACAGGTACCCAATCCTCTATGAGCAAACAGGAAGCATGCTTTCTCAGGAGGTTGTAGAGACAAGCTTTACTCAGCCTGAGGGCAGAGCTTAGGAAAGCAGGCAATCTCTTTCTCTCTTCCTCTCCCTCCACGCCCCTCCCCAGGTCAGTAGAGTCAGCATTGCTCAAGCCAAAGAATAAGCTTACAGCTTTGGAACTATGACACAATCTAGTCACCTCTGCAAACTCTCTTATGGCAAACTATCTCTAGACACAAAATCATAGATAGAAAGTAAGTTTTTAATTTCTCTAATATGAAAATGATAATGGTTTTAAAAGCTTTATCATGCTAATTTTAGTGCACATGTCAACGTTTGAAGGATTTAAAGCATTACAATTGTCACAAGGTATAGTATTTGTGTGCACATATGGGTGAGTCACGGAAGTGAAAGGTAAATAGCCTTTCCCCCACTGCTCTTCACTTTTGTTTGTTTGTTTTTGATACACATCTTCTCTGTGCATTTCCAGTAAATTTGAAAGATCCTGGGATCAAAGGCATTCAACACCCATCACTCCCAACAACTGTTCTTACTGAAATCAGTACTACAGGAAGCTAGTTCAGCTAATGGTTTAATGCATAAACACATACATACACTAGGACAGAATACTAGCTCTGACAGATAATTTGACTTGCATCTTCCAAATTTACTTAGAGGAAATATTTTAAACCAGAGTAAAAATAAATTATAGGCCTGCTAAAATGCCTCAGCAGGTAAATGTACCCGCTGCCAAGCCAGACAACCTGGATTTGATTCCTGGAACCCACATGATGCAAAGAACAGACTCTAGCAAGCTGTTTTCTAACTCCAGACCCCATACCACCAGCCACCAAAAAAGTCAATAAAATAAAAATAAAATAATCTTAGATGTTATCATCTTAAATCTCGTTTCCCTTATTTACCTGCCAAATGTAAAGGTGTAGAATGTCGACCTTGGGTATCACGGCAATTGACATTATCAGGTGAAGACAATTTCTTCACCCTGGCTAAACAACCCTTCTTGGCAGCATCCAGCAAAGCTGCATCACCTCTAAGTAGATCTTGAATATCTGTATCTCCATCTTTAACAAGATCCAGAGGAGTATTACCATCTCTGTTTTTCTTTGTAGGGTCTGCACCATGCTAGGCATGAGAAGAAAGGAATTTGGCTTATAAACCACATAATGAATCAAGTAATTTGAGGTTAGATTACTAATAGGGAAGTTGGACAGCAACTACAACTATCACATGATAGGTGGCTATATAAATAAATCCCATGCTGATAAATATAAATGTAGATAAAAATATAAAAATGTTCATGACATTTTCCTTTGAAATCTGGTTTTAGTATTAGAAAATGGACTTTTCTTCTTTCCTTGGTTTAAGACTCACATTAATGTTATCTGAAAGATAATCTAAGTACTTTAGGCAACTGCACTGTAAGTACTTTTGCATACCTGGAGTAGAAGTTTGCATATTTCATATTTTCCTTTTGCTGCAGCTTCATGTAAAGGTGTGAACTTCCACAAGTCAGCGACATTAACTACGGCTCCATGCTTCACAAGAAGTTCTGCAACTTCATAGTGTCCATAAGAACATGCATTGTGCAAAGGAACAAGACCTCTGAAAAGTTAAAGAAGCGGTATAATCTCAGTAATTATACTAACCAAACACACTTATTTCTTAAACTGCCCAAGAGAGTATTCTGGTCATACTCTGTAAAACTTAAGTCTATGTATGGAAAGGAGAAGACTGTTTATTTGAGGGGGATGGGGGAGGAAATTTCAATATGTCTTAAATACAGAGACTATGATGAACATTGACATATATATAGACTTAACATCTAGCACTGTGTATTTTAAACAAAATTTCAAAATAAACAAAAAATTTAGCATATGTTCAATAAACACTGAAAACTTTATTAATCAGTATGAAAAATCACAAAAATGAATTTTCCTTGGCAATTATAAAATAACAAGACATTATATAAGTTAATTTTAATGTAAAAATCGAGCCATCTGCATGTTGTTTTTTAAAAGAAAGGGTCTCACTCATACTGAGCTGAGCGTCTCAAACTTCCCAGTGCCCTAGTGCTCGGGTTTAGGTGTGCACCGCCATGCTGAGCCTCAACTATTAAAGCAATTTATAAGCTATCACTGAACCAATTTTAGGAAGTAAATTACATGTTAAAAAACAGGCTGGGCGTGGTGGTGCACGCCTTTAATCCCAGCACTTGGGAGGCAGAGGCAGGCGGATTTCTGAGTTCGAGGCCAGCCTGGTCTACAAAGTGAGCTTCAGGACAGCCAGAGCTATACAGAGAAACCTCAAAAAACAAACAAACAAACAGAAGTAGTTTATAATTTATCATAGAAGTGTTCTTGTATTTCCCCCAAGTAGTCCTATAAAGGTGTGGTAGAAGCAGGCAGGTAATTCTCACCCTTTGTCTTTAGCATGCACATCAGCTCCGTGCTGCAGCAGATATTCTACCACAGACACTCTGTTGTACCCAGCTGCAAAATGGAGTGGGGTTGACTGGCGTCCTTCAATGTCTCTGCAGTTGACACTCTGAACAGTACAGAGTTTCTGTAGAATTGAACACAGCACACACATTCATTTCTCATGTTTTGTTTTAACACAATTTAACAGAAATTTCAAATGTCTGCCTTATTTTCTTATTAAATATAAGTATTTCAGAAACTATTCCTTTTCTAGCGTTTCATTTACTGAGATTTCTTTTGGTCCTCTCATCTATGATTATATTTTCTACTTTTTTGAAAGGTAGTAAACTTTACTATTTACATACTGATACCCTTACTTCAAGTTCTAAGTGTAATTTCCATTTGGAGGTAAACACAGTAGTAGTAGCAAACTAGATCTCAGTAGAACAGAGGAAAATCTCAGAGTCCAATACCCATATCTATACGTCAGAATCTGCATTCTAAGCCATGTGTGATAGTATATGCCTGTTATTCCAGCATTGGAAGATGAAGGCAGGAGGGTTGAGTTCAAAGCCAGCCTGGACTCCTTAATACTTCCCAACAAATAAATAAAACCCCACAGCAAAGTACATTTTAGTAAGATCTATCTATAAGCATATTAAAAGTCTGAGATGTAACACTGCAGATCAGTGGGGCTCAATTTTGATGTATACTGGTCTAATCTCCAAATTTTGTTAAGTCAGTGTCTGGGGTTGTTAATTTGTAAGTGACCACATTTAAGTCAATGACTCATGCTGTACTATATATAATGAATGAAGAAAATGTTTCTGGTTATATGTGATCTTGAAAAACTAAGGAAATAGTCACTAAAATTATTTTGCTGTGTTCTTTGGTTCAGATGAGTAAGTCTAGCTCAATCAAAATGAATACCCCAAATATTCTTGAGGATTATGCAAAGAATTTGGGAGAATACAATAGTTAACAGACCACAATGCTTAGAATCAAAAGAATTATCAACATAAAAAAAACAAAACCAGATAAATTGAGTAAGCCCCATTAATAAGTTTATCCCAAAGGGAGCTATTGAACTGCAAAGCCCTTCTGAGCTTATGGAACACATCTGCTAGACTTGATGAATGAGGTTCCAGTCCCAAAGCAATGTTTCAGTGGGTCTGAAACATGATCTAGGAATGAGTATTTCCACTGTGAACCAGCTGCTGGCACATGTAGTTAGTTACCAAAGATCATTTTAATATCCTTTGCTTTAATTTGTCCAGTTAATACAGTCAGGCTGCATGAGTTAAAATCACCTAGGAGACAAACCTTTGGCATGCCTTCGAGGTACCATCTAGATGATGTTGATCAAGGTAATTAGACCCACTTATAACTGTGGATAATACCATTCTATGGGCCAGTGTCCTAGCCTGAATAAAAGGAGAAAATGAGCTAAAAATCCACATTCTTTGGTCTCTGCTTCCCGACTGCAGATGCAATGTGAAAAGCTGTCAAGTTCCTGCAGTCATGCTGACCTGTATCCTCCACTGTGAGCTGAAATAAACCTTCCTTTCTTAGGTTGTGTCTGTGAGGTATTATAGGTATCCACAAAATAAGGTAACCTGATGAATCAATAGAATGGAATGGGTGTCTTCCTAATACAGTGGCATCATTTTTTTTTCTGAGTCCAATTTGTATTTTAAATTTATGTCTTCTTCTAGGCTCCTTCTCAGAAGTTTTATACTTTTAAAAAACTGAACAAAAAACCCTAAAGTAAAACCAAAACCACCATCAAAAACAACAGAAAAGGGGAAACAAAGCTGATTTTAAACTAAAATCTCCCATTCAGCCTTCCAGTGCTGGGATCATAGAGTAGGCCACAACTTCTGTTTATGTTTAGTCTTATGTTGTTAAATACGTAAGTTCTGTAAGTAAATGAACATTTAAAATTCACCAGTATCCTTACTTTCACACACATAAAATCATCTAGTTTAAAATCAATATCTTCCCCTTAATACAACACAAATCACTTGACTCATGAACAAATCAAAGAACTCTGTTGCATGTGATATCTGTATTATTTGTACTGGGCACAGTAGGGAGAGGATCATGTGTATTTTTTTTTTTTTTTTTCGAGACAGGGTTTCTCTGTATAGCCCCGGCTGTCCAGGAACTCACTCTGTAGACCAGGCTGGCCTTGAACTCAGAAATCCATCTGCCTCTGCCTCCCGAGTGCTGGGATTAAAGGCGTGCACCACCATACCCGGCTCATGTGTACTCTTAAAAAATAAATCTAGGACTGGCAAGATGGCTTAGCTAGTACAGGTGTAAGCCTGGAAACCCGGAAACTGGTGGCTGGAACCTCTGGAGAGGAAGCACAGCATGATGCTCCAGCACTGAAGCCATTCAACATCAGTCAACAACCTCTCAGAGCTCTGGAGTGAAACCAACGTTTTTAAGTCTTTTTTGTCGTTGCTGAGACAGGGTCTAACTGTGTAAAGCTGACAGACCTCTTATGTGGACCAGGATGGCCTTAAACTCATTCATGTCCCAGAGTGCTAAGACTAAAGTCTTATCTAGCTTGTATATCTTTAAAAAAGAAATGTATAGAAAATCTACTAAGTAGAAATTTGACAAAATTTATTTTGAACAGCCCTTCTACCATACTTTGGGCAATATAAAACTTAGTACATACAAGCAATCTCTCAAATTTATTATAGTCTAGTTTTGAAAAGTCTTTAAGGATGGGGAAAAAAAAAGGCTTTCTCCCTGGCTAATTTTAAAAACTGAAACATTTAATGCAGCGTTAAAGAATTATTTAGTTCATGAAATAGATGAGTCAAATTCTTACTTATATTTTAGTCCTATTCTTTAAAAACATCAGGTTTTTGGGTTATTTCCCTAGGCAGACACTTCTGTACAGATCATGAACACACAGACTAGGCAGTAAGACATCAATGTATGTGTGGCACAAGTCAAAACAGTGTCTGAGGGAGGGTGACTCTGAGGGGACCACTGCTGGGACAGGACAGACAAGAAACTGGGTGCTCTGTGGGAGAAAAGAACTTTCCAGCCCAGCTGGATAAGACTGCATGTTCGAACAACACCAACACTGCTCACAGTACAAGCAACAGCTCCACAGGCAGATGGGGTAATGAAATGAGCGAACCAGAAGGAACCTGTGCACACAAGGGCACTTGGTTCCCTTTATTTGTGTGTCATACATAAACAGTACTAGAGAGCAACATGACACACTTTCTTCTTTCTCCTGGTATTGCTTTTAGACAGGGTGTTCCTAGGTAGCCCAGGTTGTCTTTTTAACTCTTAAACTTTCTGTCTCAGCCCCCCCTAGTATTTGGAAAATAGGTGTACACTACTATGCTCAGTACATATTTGTCCTTAAAATATTTTTATTTAAAAAAGGCTATTTTACGTATGTGAATGTTCTGTCTGTATGTCTGCTCCACACGTGTGCCTGTTGCCCTCGGAGGTCAGAGGAGGGTGTTGCATCCATAGAATCACCATGTGGGTGCTAGGGACTGAACAAAGGGCCTCTGCAAGAGCTGTAAATGCTTCTAAATTCTGAATGGTTTCTCCAGCTCCTCATTATTCTGTTCTAAGGAAAAGTGAGCTCGTAAAGACAACTGCATCTGATACTACATGAAGAGCATTAAACTTGTGAATGTGATTATCCTCTAAAATATATCTAATGTTCCCCCATTGGTGTTTCTTATTTCCTATTGCAAAGTAATTGGTATTTTTATCCTTTAATAAAGCTCTTTCCTGCAACAGCAGATTTATTAATCAATGCCAAAGCAAAAACCAAAAAAACTAAAGATTAAGAGAATACTGATTTTTTGTATCTTACCTTTACCGTTTCAACGTCACCAGCCTTTGCAGCTTCCAGCAACTGTCTGTCTGCCTCTGAGTGACCTAGTGAGACACCCTCTGAAAAGAGAGAAGAGTGGTTAATTTCCACCTAGAAGAAAACCAAGCTTCAAGGGTCATCTTTTACAAAAATATTTTTCGAGTTTGCTATCTTATGTAGTACTGCCACAGTGAAAAACCTCTAGCGACGACTACCAAACCTTTTGAGAATCTAGACTGAGCAAAAGATGTACATGTGCTAACGATAAAATGTCATTTAAGATTATAAAGAAACACAACCAAAGTGAAAGGCTTGCCTGCTTTTTAACCAAGCCAAGTGCAAGCACTGGTAGAAATCTAAACATGGTTTTGCTATTAACTTGTTTTCTGAAGTGGCACAAATCACTTTAATTTCCTGACCCTCAGATTTTCTTCAAATTTAAAGAGTGAAGTTGGACTAGCAAGTAGCTAGTCATTATCAGTTTAAAATTCTGTCTAATTACTCAGTTAAAAATTCTGAAAAGAGGGCTGGTGAGATGGCTCAGCGGGTAAGAGCACCCGACTGCTCTTCTGAAGGTGCTGAGTTCAAGTCCCAGCAACCACATACTGGCTCACAACCATCCATAAAGAGATCTGACTCCCTCTTCTGGAGTGTCTGAAGACAGCTACAGTATACTTACATATAATAAATAAATAAAATCTTTAAAAAAAAAAAAAATTCTGAAAAGAGTATGTACAACAAAAGAAGTCCCAAGTAAAGACTGAATTATAAAGATTAAACCTTGGAAGAACTAAAAGAATACAAAGATAAATATTTACATTCTAGGATAAACATCTAGAGTAGTATATCAAAGGAAGAGCCAATGGCAAAACTCCTATAAAAAAATAAAATAAATAAAGCCAAGGACAAAATGCAAAGACTCACACTGTAACATGGTATCAGAAGCATACATACCCAAGATCTAAAATCAAGCAGGCCCAGTGTTTAGGAGAAGTTACTAGGATTGCTGAAGTAAAAAAACCCTATCTTTTAATGTTTTTCTTGCTCTAAAAAACAGCAGTGACCACACTTTACTTGTCTAAGAGCTTTTAAGACACCCCACCCAACTTTGGTATGGTGGGTGTGTACTAAATATCCAAGGGAGCTCTAAGCTTATGACCCTTCAACCTCAGTCTCTCCAATGCTGGGATCAGTTTCTCAATGCTCAGCTTCTTAAACTTGAAGGGGGGGGGGCGGTTGCAAAGAAAGAAGGAAAGGGATTAAAAAGAAAAAGAAAGAAAGAAAGAAAGAAACAAAGAAAGAAAGAAAGAAGAGAAGAGAAGAGAAGAGAAGAGAAAAGAAAAGAAAAGAAAAGGAGAAGAGACAAGACAGGGTTTATGTAATCCTTAACCCTGTCTGTCCTGGAACTCAAGAGTTGTACCTGCCTCTGTGACCCAAGTACTAAAGTTGTATACCACCATGCCTGGCAAATAAGCTTTATAAACTTTTAAAACAGAATATGCTACTGAACAAAAGTCATAATTATAATTTAATGACATTTAAGTATTAATATAATGACCTAAGAATAAGTTAAGATAGCTAACATTTCCGTTTATTACCAACTCTTACACAGCACACCTGCTATGTGAAAAATCTCAAAGGTTAATCTTTCCCACAGAATGTCACGGAAGCTCTGACTACCTTGAAGCAGCTGCTGCACATTTTCATTTCCCATTTGCAAGGCGGTGAAGCCCTGAAGGGATATGATGTTTGGATCACACCCATAGCTCAGGAGCAGGCGGCAAGTCTGCAGGTGACCACAGTGTGCAGCTCTGTGTAATGACGTCTGTCCAAGACTATCCAAAGCATTAACCTTAACAAGACAGAAAACACTGAAATTAGCATTGTGGTCCATCACCTGAAACCATCAGTTGTTTACTTAACACTTACTATTAAAAGTCTCACTTTAAAGAAACAAACAAACAAAACAAAACACACACACACACACACACACACACACACACACACACACCCAACAACTATCTAGTGCCAAAGCAGGCATTTCTTTTTTCTTCCCAGAACTAGAGTACAAATTCACCAATCCATGAAGACTGGGATCAGAATGAAGATCCAACTTACATTGTGGGTTGTCAAGTATAGTAACTTTATATATAAGTTGAAGTTAGGTGACCACAGTGTGCAGCTCTGTGTAAAGACATCTGTCCAAGCATTAAAGAGTTTATAATTTCACCCTATTTAGAACTAGACATTAAATGAAAAACCTGCATCCGTGAAAATTTATGGGTCTCTGAGGTGCAGAATTTTTAAGATTGACTCCAAGATAAACAACAGCTAGGGACAAGCAAGCTCAGAGCTGAGTCAGTGCTGAAATACTCACTCCTACTTAGTTATCGTCTACACCGTGTATCATGTAGACTATTTATTATGTGAACAGCACGCTCTATACACAACAGAGTATTTGCCAGCAATACAAAGGCACTGTTGACATGGTGACCCATCTCCAAATCACTAACCTCAAAAAGTACACACCTGTGACAGGTAAACCTCAAAATAGCTATGACTGTTAGGGGTACAGACTGCCTAAGATAAAGAACTGCTGTGGAATGAACTTAGGACCTTACCCATCGAGATATTCAACCATTCAGCTATCCACCACTCACTTCTGCCTTAGCCTGTCCTTTAACAGGTGTGGGTGCATCAAGGTACACATTTCACCCCCTATAAATTTTGTATTTAAAGAAAAACTATATAAACATCCAACTCTAGTGATAAATATACACAGCAATCTGAAAATGTGTCATCAAGAAATAAGGCATGTTGGTCGATATGTAACATGACATAGCTGGTGACAGTATCCATGTACTGGGCACATAACTATTTTATTCTTCCAATTTGGACATATCTTTGAAANTCACCCCCTATAAATTTTGTATTTAAAGAAAAACTATATAAACATCCAACTCTAGTGATAAATATACACAGCAATCTGAAAATGTGTCATCAAGAAATAAGGCATGTTGGTCGATATGTAACATGACATAGCTGGTGACAGTATCCATGTACTGGGCACATAACTATTTTATTCTTCCAATTTGGACATATCTTTGAAAGTCGTCACAGTAAGATAAGATTACCTCCAAAACCATCTCATTTCCACTCTGCCTCCTTACCATGAAAATAATTCTTCAGTAATTAACCAATCCTATGTTCACCAGTGTCATGTCATCAGAGAATAAGTGAAGATGGATGTAGCAAGACCTCAATGAGCACAAACGACAATGTGAAAGTCTATGATAACAGAACTGAAAACCCACTTAAAATGCTACGGGCAACCTTAACTCACATTCCAAATCATAGTTTTGAAAAATATCTCCCGAGAGCTTTGAGTACTATCCATAAGGGTGAATAATGTTGCTAGTTTGCCTGGGACATCCTCGGTCTTCACACTATCATGTGGGTTGGTCTCACTAAGTCTAACACTCAGGTTCAAGGTGTGTCTGTACACTTTGCAGAATTAATGTGCCGTACGTAAGACAAAAGCAGCCGACAGGAAGGCACAGAGCAGACAAATGAGGATGCCAAGCAGTCAAGCAGAAATGAACTTTATTTTATTCAGTAACTTACAGTAGGGAAAAAAAAAAATCACAGGTATACATTATCAATAACTTCTCGAAATCAGAGATTAGGACATTAAAGGTAACAGAAAAAGAAACTGAAAATTCTAAGTGACTCCTGGAGTGGGTAGAAATCCAAGGAAGGGGGCTGGAGAGATGGCTCAGTGGTTAAGACCACTGACTGCTCTTCTAGAGGTCCTGAGTTCAATTCCCAGCAACCACATGGTGGCTCACAGCCATCTGTAATAAGATCTGATGCCCTCTTCTGCTGTGTCTGAAGACAGTGGCAGTATACTCATATACATAAAAAGACATAAATCTTTAAAAGAGAGATACAGACAGACAGACAGACAGAGACAACCAAGGAAGGACAAGAAAACTGACCTGCAGAACCCAGTGAGGAAAAGAGCCTCAGGGCCGGACACTGAGGGCTTCTGTTCTTTCTTTCCCCCCACTTACAGCAGCTCCATCTCTGTACTATACTGAATTTTCACTAAATTTTTTCTTTAAGGAAGGCAAAAGTCTTTGGATTAAAAACTGGAAACTATTAACTGTCATTTCTGCCATATACTCCTATTAAGCATTTTTTTTAATTAAATGTTTTAAAATTTAGTGTGTGTGTATGAGAGAGAGAGAGAGAGAGAGAGAGAGAGAGAGAGAGAGAGAGAAAGAAAGAAAGAAAGTGTGTGAGTGTGAGTATGTGTGTGTCTATGTGTGAATGGAAGCACATGGAAGTCAGAGGACATCTTTGGACTGAGCTCTATCTACCTTGCTGACACAAGATCTTCATACTGTTTCTGTACCTCTGCTAGGTGGCTGGTGATCTGGCAAATTTCCAGTCTGTTTCCCATGTATGAGGAACACTGAGACTACAGATGCATGCCATCACATCTGGCTTTTCACAAGGATTGCAGGTGATTCAATCAGGTAGTTAGGCTTGAACAGCAAGCATTTTGCACACTAGTCCATTTCTCTGGACTCATTACTAATTATATTTTAAAGTTACTGAGTAAAAAAAAATGACTTACAGCTGTGATGTAAGTGTTATTCAAGGGGTAAAGTGCTCTGTATACAAATGCCAATTAAAGAATGTTAATTTATCAACATGGTTACACATGTTATTTTTTTTTTTTTAAGATTTATTTTATTTATTATATGTAAGTACACTGTAGCTGTCTTCAGGCATTCCAGAAGAGGGCGCCAGATCTCATTAAGGATGGTTGTGAGCCACCATGTGGTTGCTGGGATTTGAGCTTTACACATGTTATTTTTAGTCAAATTATTTCCTTGCATTCATTCAAGTTCTTTGTCTTAGTTACAGAAATGGTCAAAGTGCCAACTCTGTAGTGGTGAGTAAGAGGGTTTTTATCCTATTAACCAAGGAATTCAGAGGTGATCAGAAAAGACAATTAGGGGAAGATTGGTCTCCTGTTGAGATAAGAGCTTCTTGAGTGTATAATGCTAAGAAAAGTCAAGGATAACTTTCATCAGTGGATTAGAAGTGGAATGGAGAAGAGACATAACAGAAATAATGTACACATGAAAAAATGCATACATTTTTGCTCGAATTGCTCGCTCCAGGTTTAGCCTTTAACGGCTGAGCCATCCCTCCAGCCCTACATTTTCTAACAGTAACAAACACTAGATTTGGCCCACAGGATTTTTTTAGTCTGTCTCTGTGCACCAAGGTGTGTGTGTGCATGTGTTAAAGTCAACAGTAGAGCCTGGGGTGTGGCTCCTCCCTCTACCTGATTTGAGACAGGTTCAGTGCTGTACACAGCAGGCCAGCTGTCTGTGGCAGGAGTGTTACTACCTCCTGCTTCATGGGTTCTGGGGATCTGAACTCGGGTCCTTACAACTGCATGGCAAGTGCTTTACTCCCCAGCCTAGGACTGTTTTGAATTGTAAACTAAGGGAAAAAAAGATTTTTGATAGAGTGAATAGTTTAAGGAGCTAAATATCCACTATACAGAAAGTAACTCACTGGATTACCAAAGATGACCAGAAATGGTGTATACCTTTGCTTCATGTTTCACCACTACTTCAACAACATCATTGTGAGCGTTCTCAGAAGCCACGTGCAGAGGAGTCAAGAATCTTAAAGACAAAAAAGCCAACCACACAATAAGTATGTTTTCTGTACCAAAAAAAGAAAAAAAGAACAAAGCCAGGGCAGTACCCACTGGTTAAAGTGTACTTACTCTTTAGTCTTTTCGTTGGTGTTTGCTCCCTTTCTGAGCAGCAGTTCGCATATTTGCTTTCTTTTGGGATATGGAGATGCAGCAGCACAATGCTAAATAATTCAAATTGCAGCATTAACTAACCAAGTAACCAAGCAAGTACCAGACAGAACCGTTTTCACTGTGAGAACACTCGTGCTTCCAATCAAGGATAATAAACACAATATAACTTCTTTGTTTATTTTACCCAAATTTGTTCTTGAAGTATTTTCTATTGGAGAGAATCTGTAGTTAACTACAAATTCTGGCATGGCAGAAAAATCCTACAGATCAAATAATATGCTATTAAATATTCTGGTTAAATTTTGTCCTGTAGTTTTGAAAAAGCCATTACTGATAGGATGAAAAATACTACATCTAAAAGGTAAGATTCAAGTGTCGCCATTTCTTCTAGAGATGGTAGACAAGGTGCTCTACCACTGGGCTAACTAGTTATCCTTAGTCCTGGGTTTGTGCCGTTACAGGAGACTGCACCACCGCCATCTGTTTTGTTCTGAACTCTACTGGTTTAACAGCACAGATGGGATCGCTGCTAAGCTGAGGACCTTATCTTGTCACCTCAGCAGAACAAGGAGCTCTAATCACCTGTGT
The DNA here is from genome assembly GCA_902729485.2 of Mus minutoides. Taxonomy (NCBI): domain Eukaryota; kingdom Metazoa; phylum Chordata; class Mammalia; order Rodentia; family Muridae; genus Mus; species Mus minutoides. Next base: position 114,226 of record LR753894.1, read on the forward strand.
GACACCCTGTATGGTTTGTGGCTGCAGCATTTCTGAGAATCAAGGAGGGAAAGAGGCAGGAGGTAGGGATTTGCCTTTTATAAACCTAGTATCTATAGTTACAACACAAATCTTTATAATCTTAACAGCCAAGAAAATATTCAAGTATAAGAGTATTCTGTCTAAATCAATGTGCATATTTGTTAGAACCAATATCTGAAAATCCTGGGTTAAAAATTCTGGTTAAGCCAGGCATTGGTGGCACAAGCCTTTAATCCCAGCACTAGAGGCAGGTGGATTTCTGAGTTCGAGGCCAGCCTGGTCTACAGAGTTCCAGGACAGCCAGGACTACAGAGAGAAACCCTGTCTCGAAACCCCCACCAAAACGATACTAATTCTGGATAAAAATTTAAAACAAAGTTGTTCTATACATCTAAGTATACAGTGATCATGAAATCTGTTCTCCTATTATTAGCCGTGAACTGTCAGTTTCTCATAATTGTATTCCTGATTCATTTTTTGATTTTGCTGCAGTCACCAAAAGCATTCCTTTACCATCAAAATAAAACCCACACCTAACTGGTCTACAATAGTTCTTTTGACACACTAAGGGGTCTAAGCACAAAACCTAGAGATCAAAAATGAGACCCTCCTCTTCTGTACCCTATGGAAGGGCCTGCAATCTCTGGGAACCGAGAGGACACTGCCATACACAACAACTACCCGTGAACACTTTTTAATGTGTTTTAAGGTTTAAGACATGATGCTTTATAACAGGATACTTAGAGGAAACAACACACAACATTCTTTTATCTGTACTGTTTTGCTTTCACTATCCAAGGCCAACTATGATCTGATATTACACAAAGTTTCAGAAATAAACATGATTCTGAAAAGTGTGATGTAATCCTGTACATTTATACTAGGATGTGAACCACATCTCTGTCCCAGTATACATACAGGCTGCACATGCTGCCCACTCCTTAGTAACTTTACAGCTGTCTGTTATCACTGGGTCAACTGAAATGTAACAATCTGTGTTCAAGAAATGCTTATTCATACTTAAGTGGCTCTACAGTACAGGGGTAGTTTTGCTGGCAATTATGGTATACCAAGAAGCTGTAATCACTTGTTTTAACTGAAAAGTTTCAACTTAATAAGAACAGAAAAGATATTGTTCGTAGAGGTTTACTAAGAGCTACTGGTATGATTGTTAATCTTACTGTATATAATATATAAACTATTGCATGTATGGATGTGGAAGAAAAAAATGATATAAGTAGGGTTTAGTACTATCTTTGATTTTAGGCAGTGACTAGGGAATTGCAAGATATTCTCAGATAATGGGGTTTAAGTGTATTAGATTTTTCACACTAGAAAGTTTTCCATGTTAATCTTTTTGAGCTTCCCCATACCGTTTTAATACTGCTATGGTTTTAAGTTTTTGGTTAACATTTTTTATTAGTTTAGAGCTTTATTTTCTAATTTCAGTTTATATTAAGGCATAGGGAAGAAGCAGGTTATTTTCCAGATGACCTACTTTACTTCCTCTCCTTTCCTTCTATCTAAGGAACATGCTCTAGTCTATACAACAGAGTTTTACTATTTTCTCTTGGAATTGCTACTTTCAGGGCAGCCTGTGCCTCCCCTGCATTTCACCACTGATCTCCGATAGCTCTGAGACTTCACTATTCACAACTTTTATTAGTTTCACAGAGGACACTTCCGTCACCCCAGGCACCGCCTCTGTTTGATTTTTGAGTCTTGCTAGTGTGGTTCAGGCCAGCTTCAAACTCGTGGTCCTTGTACCTAAGCCTCCTAGATCCTGGGATTACAGGCACACACTATCATCCCCCGTTTGTCAAGGGAAGTAACTAATTCTTAGATACTTTATTCAAACTTGTGGAAAACCACAAATGACCAATTATATGTTATATCGATAATAAAAATTTACACAAAGCATGCAAGGACATGGATAATTTTTTTCTCTAGATGGGTTCTTAAACTACTAATATGTTTTTGGAGGGCGAAGTTGTTATTTTTCTACACTTTTCCAATTCTTTTTTTTTTCAATTCTTTTTTTAATATACAGATGGGTAACTGATTTTAGTTCAATGTGTTAACAAATGGTTATTTCAACATTTGACAGGCTAAGGCAGGAAAATCACATATACAAGACCAATCTGGGCTAATATAGCAAGATACTAGACTCACAAGTTCAAAACAACAAAAACATCAACCAGCAAACCAACAAACAAAGGAGTATTTTAAAAAACAGTACCATCATTAAAATCAGACATTATGACAACTTTTGGGTTATTGTATTTTAAAAGCTTAAGTCTGAAACGTTACCAGTGCTGTTTCATGTGTCTGAGGATGTTTGAAATTCACCATTTCCAGAGAAAGATGTTTTTTGATTCTTGTAACATCAGCTTCTCGTGCAGCTTGCAGCAATGAATGACCTTTAAATTCATCTAAACAAAGAAGCATTTACATCTTCATGAAACTTATCATAGTAATAAAGCTTGCCTTGAGTAATACTAATATTTTTAAATTATTTTCAAATAATCTCTAAATAGATTAAGTCTCAAAATTGATATAACTACTGATAACAATAATTAATAACAGACACAATGGCATTCTAGTTCCCTTCAATTCATTCTCAAGTATACATAAGCTTAAGCCATGGCAGATCCATGTTCTGTTGATATTTTCTAATTGGATTATTGATATCAACACTGTTACAAAAGGTGAGCACAATCCCATTAGCACACAGTGGCAGAGGACAGTCTTGCTTATACCCATCAGGTAACTGCAGATCAAATACATTGGCTTGTCAAGGTTTTTACAGGATAAACAAAACTAAAGAATGTATTTCCTGTAAGTTCCTCTTTTACTTATCTGACTTGTAAAATCACTAATTATCATTTACTGCTCTAGAATAATTTTAGATCATGCTGCTCATTTATATGTAATAATACTACATCTGAACCAAGTGCTTATTTCTTTTTTTCTCTCTAAGATTTACTTACTTATTTATTATATGTAAGTACCCTGTAGCTGTTTTTTAGGTTGGAGGAGAAAGTAAAGAATTACTTATATTTTTTGTATACAAGGCACAGTACAGCTGTCTTCAGACACACCAAAAAGGACATCAGATCACATTACAGATGGTTGTGAGCCACCGTGTGGTTGCTGAGAATTGAACTCAGGACCTCCAGAAGAGCAGTCAGTGTTCTTAGCCACTGAGCCATCTCTCCAGCCCTCAAACTTTTTCCAGACAGGATCTCACTATGCAACCCAGGCTGCCCTTGAACTGAGGTTCTCCTGTGTCTGCTCCTTAGTGCTGGGATCAAAGGCACATACCACAGCACTCATCTTGTGCATCACTTTCATACTTACATGATAATCTTTCCTTCAGCTGTGCCGTGGGGGCCAGGTCTATAGCACTTTTATTGTGACAGTTCAGCAGGGTTGGATCTGCCCCATAACTTAGGAGAAGAGAACACACTTCAATCCTGTTCTTAGACGCTGCCTCATGAAGAGGAGTGAACTGCCACAAGTCCATTGCATTCACACAGGCACCATGCTGGGAAGAAAAGACGTACAGTTACTGTTCGGTTCTTATTAACACTGTGTAGTCCAACAGCAGGCAGAAAAAGGTCTGCAAAAACCCTCCCTATCTCTTGTGAGGTGTAATTTAAAAACAGAGCTCAACTTTTTTTTTTTTTTTTTTTTGTTTTTTTTTTTTTTTGGAGACAGGGTTTCTCTGTATAGCATTGGCTGCCCTGGAACTCACTCTTGTAGACCACGCTGGCCTTGAACTCAGAAATCCGCCTGCCTCTGCCCCCGAGTGCTGGGATTAAAGGCGTGCGCCATGAGAGTAACTTTTGACAAATATATATCCATTCAATTACATAAGATTTTTACATTACCATAGAGTGTTTCCTGTTTTTTTCATTGAGAATTTTTGCCCCATTCTTTTAGTACCATATTTATGTGTTCCTGAATTTTATAAAAATAAAATACAGGAGACGGTTCACATTCAGCGCTTTGACACATCAGTGTCC
>LR753897.1:0-30048 GCA_902729485.2 Mus minutoides
AAGTCCTGGGGTATGCGAAGCACAGGGCAGGCCCTAGGTGCGACCGCTGGGTTCAGAGGAGAGATGGCGGGGTGGGTGGAGCTCTGGCTGGGACAGGCCCAGCCTCCGGTGGGGCGGAATTCTCAGATCCTGCCCCTGCAGGCAACTGCTGGCCCACTGCTCCCCAAACCTCCGCTGAACTCCACTCACGCGTAACCCCCGATGCGATCTCAAAGTCCTGGGGTATGCGAAGCACAGGGCAGGCCCTAGGTGCGACCGCTGGGTTCAGAGGAGAGATGGCGGGGTGGGTGGAGCTCTCAACTGTGTGATATTTTAAAATAATATATCACTGTTAGTTTTTTTTTGATGAACTAAAAATATAAAGTCTTTTTGTTTGTTTTGTTTTTAGTAGAGCTTAAAATCTTGGCTCTTACTGTGGTACAAACACAGAATAAGAACAGTTTTTGGACATTGGATCTCATTGTAATGAGTCTGTACTTGAATGTCCCTCACACCACCAAAGGATATTACCTTCATAGTAGATAAGCTAAGAGTTGACAGTTCTGCTGTGCCAAGGAATGAATTGTAGGCACAAATTTGGATACAGATTTCCTGCTACAGTCAAAGCTATTTGACTTGAGTGATTGTCATAATTTTCAGGCCACAGAGAACAGGTTACATTCATTTAAGGAAAAGTGTGTGTATTAAGATGATCTATCTATGAAGTTACTCATCAACTGTTTCAATGAACAATGGTTCTGCTTGGAGGATGGCATGGACATTAGATGAGGGTAAGATTCTGGTTCATTGGCTGTGATGGTATTGAAAAGCATTCATCTCAGAATAAGAGTAACTTATAAAGCCCTCTTCTTCAAAATTGATACAATCATTATATATATCAAGCAAAGCATTAAATCTCACTCTGCCTTTGTCTTAGAAGCCACCTCCCAAATTGTCAACATTTCTTTTGGCTATAAATTTTTTTTAAAATGTGTGAGCTGTTCTGAAAACCATAGTATAGTGTAAAAATATCAAATAAACAATCCTACTAATAGAGAGACTAATATAGGAAAAGCATGATATCAAGACCATTATGTGACACACAGCAATACCCTATCATGTACAAACAAGCAGAAAGTGTATATGGATTGTACAATATTGGACCTATTTCTCTCATTAACAAATTAGAGAGACCATGGGATGACAGCCGACAAATTTCTAATTCCTCTTATATTTGAATTTCAATTGATTAGGGTTTGTTCATAATATTAATTTTCATATTAAGAGATATTAAGGGAAAGTGATTGTTACTTCCTTTTAATTATCTTGTTAGAGGTGGAATTATGTTTGTGTGGGTTTGTTGAAAGATTACTTTCTTGTTTCTTCTAGGGTAGTTTCCCTCCTTGTGTTGGTTTTTTCCATCTATTATCCTTTATAGGGCTGGATTTGTGGAAAGATATTGTATAAATTTGATTTTTGTCAGGGAATATCTTGTTTTATCCATCTATGTTGATTAAGAGTTTTGCTGGGTATAGTAGCCTGGGTTGGCATTTGTGTTCTCTTAGGGTATGTATGACATCTGCCCAGGATCTTCTAGCTTTCATAGTCTTAGGAGAGAAGTCTGGTGTAATTCTGACAGGTCTGTCTGTATGTGTTTACTTGACCTTTCCCCTTACTTCTTTTAAAATTATTTCTTTGTTTAGTGCATTTGGTGTTTTAATTATTACGTGACAAGAGGAATTTCTTTTCTGGTTGAGTCTATTTGGAGTTCTGTAGGCTTCTTATATGTTCATGCGCATCTCTTTCCTTAAGCTAGGGAAGTTTTCTTCTATAATTTTGTTGAAGATATTTACTGGCCCTTTAAGTTGGGAATCTTCATTCTCTTCAATACCTATTATCCTTAGGTTTGGTCTTCTTATTTTGTCCTAGATTTTCTAGATGTTTTGGGTTAGGAGCTTTTTACTTTTTGCATTTTCTTTGACTGTTGTGTCAATGTTTTCTATGGTATCTTTTGCACCTGAGATTCTCTCTTCTATCTCTTGTTTTCCATTGGTGATGCTTGCATCTATGATTCCTGATCTCTTTCCTAGGTTTTCTAACTCCAGGGTTGTTTCCCTTTGTGATTTCTTTATTGTTTCTAGTTCCATTTTTAGATCCTGGATGGTTTTGTTCATTTCCTACACCTGTTTGATTATGTTTTCCTGTAACTCTTTAAGGAATTTTGGTGTTTCCTCTTTAAGGGCTTCTAGCTGTTTACTTGTATTCTCCTGTATTTCTTTGAGAAAGTTATTTATGTCCTACTTAATGTGCTCTATCATCATCATGAGCAGTGATTTTAGATCTGAATCTTGCTTTTTGGGTATGTGGGGGTATCCAGGACTCACTATGGTGGGAGACTTGGGATCTGATTATACCAAGTAACCTTGTTTTCTGTTGCTTATGTTCTTACACTTGCCTCCCTCCATCTGGTTATCTCTATCATATCCTGGCTATGGCTGACTGGATCCTGTCCTTCCTGTGATCCTGGTTGTGTCAGAACTCCTCCCAGTCAAGCTGTCTCTGTGATGTTGTTATTCTGGGATCCTGTGATCCTGAGATCCTGGGTGTGTCTGAGCTCCTAGAATCAAGCTGCCTCTGGGACCTTGAGATCCTGGTGTGGCCAAGTTCCTGGGATCTTGTGATTCTCTGATACTGGGCATGTTGGAGAACCTGGGAGTGGATCTGCCTCTAGGTATTGTGGGTCTGGCTGTAGAGTTTGCGACCAAGGTCTGCTCAGGGCCTCATTGGAAAAATTTCATGAGGGATTAGACTTTCAAAGTGAGCATTATCATGGCAAAGACAAGAGAGGAAAGAGACAACACTCTACCATGGGATGCCGAGCATGTGATTGTGAAGAGAGAAAACCACAGAGGACAGTATCGCTCCACCTTCATGTGCTGTCAGATGTTGATGTATCTTATTACAAAACCTGATAGCCATCTTCCAATGCTGAAAATGAAAGATGCAGTGAACTTGAAAGTGAGGACTCCATTGGGTGAATAAAGATTTAATAGACTTTACTTGTAAATATATATTTGATTACTAAGCAATATATATAAGAAAGACTATCACTTTATATATTCTTCGTTACTTGCAGGGGTCAATAAAGACTAAGATTATATAGTGCATCTCCTTAACTCTTGAAATACTGACAAAAAAAGCATTTTTCTAAAATAACTTTTGCAATATCTAATTATTTTTTACGGACTATAAATTTTAGTAATTCAAGAAATGCAGCTCTTCCCTGACCTTTCTTTTGCCTTCTAGTGAAGAATGTACTTATCAACAATAGTCAACAGCTCTCCAGAATACTTGCAAGTAGTCCCATCAAAAGGAGATGTTAAAGCCCTCAATAACACAGCAAGAGAAATGGCACAGTTAGTATTTGTTTGACAAGTACTGTATCTTTCAACTATCACAAAAATGATTGTCATTTTAACTGATTGAATATTAAGTAACAAACTGAATAAAGTCATTAAATTAGTCCACAAAGATAAAAAAAAAATGACGACTTCTGTCTAATCAAAGCAACTGTCATCTGCTGCACTAGATTTCTCCAGTTCTTCATGATTTCCTTAAGAACTATTCTCAACACCTTCTTCCTCTTCAGGAGTGTCCTGCATGGTTCTCTCCAGAAATAGTTTGAGAGTCTTCACCCTGAATCCACTACTGTGTGTAATGGAGCCAACAAAAAAGTAAATGATGGAGTTGACACAGCTGTTAGTACAGGATAAGAAAATTATTTCATCAAAAATTACAATGTCTCCAAATTCATTGGTCAGAGATCCAGTAGATGCCAAGGGGAAAACCAAATATCAGGATGTATAGCACTCTGAGTGCAATGATCACATCCATCCTGGTCACAGGAATCTTCTGGGAGCAACAGAAGATCCTGACAAGTAGGATTAGGCTGGACCCATAAGAACCACAAATAAAACAATTGTTCATATAATAACAATGATATCAAATGTCTGATACCAAAAAGACTTAGGATCAGGAATAGTAAAAAACATGTTTCCCATCCAGAAACATAAACACCAGGGACAGAGCCCAAACAAAGCAAGACACAGATGACAGCTGATGTGTGTCTTTGACATTGAGGGTGATACCAGATGGGCCACATGACAGACAGGCATTGTTCAATGTTAATGGTTATGAGAATGCTCAGGCTTGAAAGATATGGGAATGCTGGCACAAAATTAAAAATGATAGGATGTCATTGGACTTGATGGTATGAATGATAACAAGAACTCAAAATACAAACTGAGAGAATAGGAAGAAAAAGTCAACCACAGCAAGGTTGAGGATGTAGACAAACAAGGCATTCCTGTGCATCTGGAAGCCCAGGAATCATAGCACTATGAAATTTAATACCATCCCAAACAGGGAAATGATGAGGGAAAGCAACATTCTGGTTTGTAACTTGATGTCACAATCTGAAGTATCATTGGGTTCATTAGATTCTCTGCAGTTAGCTTCCAAGGTTGAGATGCTTAGATCCTTGCTTAGGAAGCCTCCACTACTATTCCTGGAACAAAATAAACAAAATAATGAGCACATGCTATGTTCTTTCTGATTCAGGAACACCCTGCTATGTGGTAATTATTGACCTGGTTTATAAACAGGATTAGAGTAATTAAGTAATTTATTTAAACCAGTATTTCTGGAGCCTTAATTTATATTCAGATTGCATTTATTCTCACTGTCTACAACCTATGTTCTGTACATTAGTATAGTTGTGTCCCCAATATGGATACTCAGTTTCTCAGAGTTTTTCAGAAAGAGATCTCTGAGCCCAACTTCCTTTCAGTCTTAGGCTGTTCGAAGAACTCAGGAACCAGAAGAGTGACCCACAGCTACTCTCAGTCTGAGCAGGAGTAGGCTATCAAATGGAGAAATATGGAAATCATGAGTGACAGTCATTAAAGGAATGCTAAGTTCTGTTAAGACCAGAATGAAAAGAACCAGTTGTATAGGCCAGAGTGACTCAAAAGTCTCCAATTCAGATTTGAAGTTAGAAAGTAAGAAATTCTTTGAGGATATTAAGTACTTCTATATTGTCTATTGCTATATCAAAAGTCTAAATTTCTTTATTGAGTCATATTGAGTAATTGAGATTTTTTACTGACTAATATTATACAAAAACTATATGTATGTACATATATATGTATATGTATATACAGTCATATATCACAAAAGTTATATGTGTCATAATTATTCACAAATGAATAAATTAATGATAAATCCAACAGTAGTTACAAATTTAAATGAAATGATTTTGCAAATATGTTGAGTAAGTACCACAAAATACACAGAAGAATGAAGAAAATATCATTACTGGTAGTTCTGTCTAAGGAAGACATAGTATGTTTGAAAGAATTGTTTATGCTGAAAGATGGATAATGAAGGAATTTTTCATTCCCCAACACAAGAATGGTTATTAAATGACTATATTAATGATCTAGAAGTACTTCATTCCAGATTTTAGGCTTTGAATTTGAGGTTAAGTGAATTTCAAACATTCTTGAGAATTAAAAAAAAAAAGACAAATTTGGAGAAAAATAGAAAAGAAGGAAGAATGTAACAACGCCAAATACCCACAAAACAACTCACAGACCTTATGAAGCTCAAGAAGGAAGACCAAAGTGTGGATGCTTCAGTCCTACTTAGAAGTGGGAACAAAATAATCATGGGAAGTGGGGGGTGGAAGGGACTTGAGAGAAAGAGAGAAGGAGGGGGGAGAAAGTGGCAGGATCAGGAGGGAGAGATTTAGAGAAGTTCAGGAATTTGAATAGAATGGGGGATGGGGAACTGGGGGTAGCCACCAAAAAGTCCCAGGTGACAGGAAAGCAAGCATCCAACAGGGATGACATTTGCTGAAATATTCAAGAAAAGGGAGAGAAAACCTGTAGAGACCATATCTAAAGTTTAGGAATGGCCCTGGTTGAGAAAGGGGGTCATTGACCCATTTCAAAAAATTTAACCAAAAATTCCTCCAGTCTAAAGGAAATTCAGCAACAAAGAGTGGAGCAGAGACTGAAGGAAAGGTCATCCAGAGACTTCCCTACCCGGGATCCATCCCACATGCAGATACCAAACCCAGATACTATAGAGATGCCAAGAAGTGCTTGCTGACAGGAGTGTGATATACCTGTCTCCCAAGACGCTTTGCCAGATGCTGACCAATACAGATAAAGATGCTTGCAGCCAACCATCGCACTGAGCACAGGGACCCCAATGGAAGAGTTAGGGAAAGGTCTGAAGGAGCTGAAGGGGTTTGCAACCCCATAGGAAGAACCACATTATCAACCAACTAGACCCCCTAGAGCTCCCAAGGACTAAACTACCAACCAAAGAATACACATGGAGGGACCCGGGCTCCAGCTGCATATGTAGCAGAGGATGTCCTTATTGGGCATCACTGGGAGGAGAGGCCCTTGGCCCTGTGAAGGCTCGAAGTCCCAGCATAAGGGAATGCTAGGTAATTGAGTTGAGAATGAGTGGATGGGTGGGTGAGAACCCTCATAGAAGTATGGGGGAGGGGGATTGGAGGGGGAGAGAGAGGGAGAGGGGATAGGAGTTTTGTAGAGGGGAACCTGGGAATACCCATAAAGGAATACCCATAGACCCAAAATCTGTACAGGTGCTGCATATTCCCTGTGTTTCCCATTATATTATACATACACATTGAGTATACAAAGCTGCTGCTGATATGAAAGCTTCTTGTCCTGATGGCTAACTTTCACAGTCCAAGAAGATGCTATGTAGGCTCCTGTGGGACAAACCATATCTATGGTCTTCTTACTCAGCTATGAATTCTGCACTCTATGAGACCAACTTGCCAGGTAAGACATACACCCTTGTGCAATTGTGGCAGTATATTTTTGGAGGTAAGTAACTGGATTATGATTGGATTTCAAGCCATTGGAAGTAATATTTACTTACCATTGGAAATCAGATACAAAAGGCAAGATTTGGGAAATCATATGTACTACAGTGAAACTGAATTAAGGTTTTGAACTAAATAGACATAGCATTGAGTTTCTTTTTGAATGTTTTTGTTTATACTCATGTATAGAAGCTTCTTTTTTGACAAAATTGTTATAAATAAAGAGATTTATGACACCAAAATTTTTGAGGATAAATGATTGTTAGGGGTTTAGCTATAAGAAAGAAATTTAGATTCCCTTCCTTTAGTCTCAGGAGTCTTTGAAGAGAAAGAAAAAATATGTAGGAGCAGAAAAAAATAAGGAGAAGTGTTTCAAAATGACACTTCCCTCAAGACACATTTTTTTTTCTAGGCACAGACTCAGAGTTCTTGGGAATATCCACAAAGGCTGTACACAGAAATTTTCTCATTAATAGCCAGTCATGGATTTCGGAAGGGTTACCCCTTAGCTGAATAATTGACTAACAACAGCAGTCTCAAGGATAGGAGAAAGCATTGTCTTCACTCAGGTACTCATTAGTAACTAAAATATGTTCCAATAGATAGTTCAAATGATCCAATTGACGTATATGGTAAATATTACAAAACAAAACTAGAAATCATAATCTCAAAAAGGAACTAATGGGCAGATATTGACAGAGATGAAGGGATACTTGAGAGAGCTGGGGAGAGTAATCAGAGTACATTGTGGCATAAATAAAATGATCAAAGAACAAAATAAATCAGTATTGACTGTCTAAAGCAAAACACAGGTTCTGTGCAATCACAACAAAAGCCAGCTCTGGGTACAGAGGACATCTATTTTACAACAGATGATAAAACTCCATACTCCATGTTATTTTTAAGGCTTGGAGGTAAGTTAAACATGCCATGTAACTTTTCATAAGTATGTACATTATTTAAAACTTATATTAATTGGGTTGCTTGCAATTATTCATTTTTTGAACATATATTTCTTTTTATTAATTGGTCATTTTATTTATTTACATTTCAAATGTTGTCCCCCTTCCCAATCTTCTCTCAGCAAACCCACTCCCCCTCACTTCTAAGAGGGTGATCCCCACCCACTCCTGCCTCACACCTCTATTTTCCCACTACACTAGGGCAACAAGCCTCCACACATATGTTTCTTACTAAGACAGAAATCAACAAAAAATGTACTCTTTCCACTGCAGAAAACATAGGTGATTGGGGTACTGGCAGAACTGTGCTTTTAAGAAAAGTGCCATTATAAATATTGGTATGTCAAGGAGAGCAGCAGAATTCTCACAATAGCACTATATTTTAGTAGATGAGATTAGAGAAGATTGTTAAAAGTACAAGGGAGAAAATTACTTTGATTCACAGGCTTCCATAAGTCTAGTCTGCAACCCAAATTACTGTCATGAAAGATATTTGATAACTTCTTCTGGAGAAACATTTGAGAATCCTTGAATCCTCCACCTCAAGATATAGTTATATGGTCACAGAGTAAGAAAAACAGGTAACAAGTTTGGGAAGAATGTTTCAGAAATCATCTTACATTCCCTACACTCTTCTTTTTAAATTTAATTTAATTTAATTTAATTTTTTATTAGATATTTTTTCATTTACATTTCAAATGCTGTCCTGAAAGTTCCATATACCCACACCTCTCACCCTGCTCCACAACCACCCCACTCCCAATTCCTGGCCCTGACATTCCTCTGTACTGGGACATATGATCTTCGCAAGACCAAGGGTCTCTCCTCCCGTTGATGGCCAACTAGGCCATCTTCTGCTACATATGCAACTAGAGACACAGTTTTGTGGAGTACTGCTTAGTTCATATTGTTGTTCCTCATATAAGGTTGCAGACCTCTTCAGCTCCTTGGGTACTTCTGTTGCTCCTTCATTGGGATCCCTGTATTCCATGCAATAGATGACTGTGAGCATCAACTTCTGTATTTTTCAGGCATTGGCATAGCCTCATATGAGACAAAAATATCAGGGTCCTATCAGCTAAATATTGCTGGCATATGCAATTGTCTGTGTTTTGTGGTTATATATGAGATGGATCCCTGGGTGGGGCAGTCTCTGGACAGTCCTTTCTTCCATTTCAGCTCTGAATTTTGTCTCTGTAAATCCCTCCATGGGTACTTTGTTCCCCATTCTAAGAAGGAATGAAGTATTCATAGTTTGGTGTTTCTTCTTCTTGAGTTTCATGTGTTTTGCAAACGGTATCATGGGTCTTGTAAGTTTCTGGACTAATATCTACTTATCTGTGAATGCATATCATGTGTGTTCTTTTGTGATTGGGTTACCTTACTAATCATGATATCTTCTAGATCCATCCATTTGCCTAAGAATTTCATGAATTCATTGCTTTTAATTGCTGAGTAGTACAGCATTGTATAAATGTACCACATTTTCTGTATCCATTCCTCTGTTGAGGGACATCTGGGTTCTTTCCTGCTTCTGGCTATTATAAATAAAGCTGCTATAAACATAGTGGAGCATGTGTCCTTATTATCAGTTGGAACTTCTTCTGGGTATATGCCCAGGAGAGGTATTGTTGGATCTTCCGGTAATACTCTTTCCAATTTTCTGAGGAACCATCAGACTGATTTCCAGAGTGGTTGTACCAGCTTGCAATCCCATCAACAATGGAGGAGTGTTCCTCTTTCTCCACATCCTTACCAGCATCTACTAACACCTGAGGTTTTGATCTTAGACATTCTGACTGATGTAAGGTGGAATCTTGATCTCTGACAAGGAAGCTAAAACTATCCAATGGAAAGAAGACAGCATTTTCAACAAATGGTGCTGACAAAACTGGCTGTTAGCATGTAGAAGAATACAAATTAATCCATTCTTATCTCCTTATACAAAGCTCAAGTCTAAGTGGATCAAGGAACTCCACATAAAAACAGAGACACTAACATTTATAGAGGAAAAGGTAGGGAAAAGCCTCAAAGATATGGGCACAGGGGAAAAATTCCTGAACAGAACAGCAATGGCTTGTGCTGTAAGATTGAGAATTGACAAATGGGACCTCATGACATTGCAAAGTTTCTGTAAGGCAAAAGGCACTGTCAATAAGACTAAAAGGCTACCAAGAGTTTGGGAAAGGATCTGTACGAATCCTAAATCATAAGGCAGACTAATATCTAATATATCTATATATGTATATGTATATATGTATATATATGTATATATATACACACACACACAGATACACACACACACACACACACACACACACACACACACATATATATATATCTCAAGAAAATGGACTCCAGAAAAATCGAGTAACCGTATTAAAAATGGGGTACAAAGCTAAACAATGAATTCTCAACTGAGGAATACAGAATGGCTGAGAAGCACCTGAAACAATGTTCAAAATCCTTAATCATCAGGGAAATGCAAATCAAAACACCCATATACTCTTCTTATGGGTGGTGATAAGCTACCTCTGGCAAGTAATACATCTCCTCAGTCAGTTGTCAATAAGAAACATGCTTCATAGAGAGACTGCTTGGAAGCTGGTTCTTGTGGAAGATTTCTCAGGTGAAGAACCTTTCGTTTCTTGCACTTGGATCTGCCCTGAGAGTCACTCTTTTGAGTCATGCTCTTCAGGAGCCTCTTATCAACAATTGGTCAGTATCCTATCTCTCATTTTCTGGTCATACCAACTCCTATGGAACCTCTTCTCTGTTAGTACTTGCTTTTTTTTTACTTCTTGTGTCCAGAAAGTGAGCAATGTCAAGTAATGTGAGCCAGCGCTGTAGCATTATCAGATCTAAATTTATTTGCACAATAAACAAGTATCAATAAACTATGAGGAAAATGATCAAGTCAGGTGTAATTGTAGACTAGTGATTGAAATATACATCAGATAGGTGGTTAGGTTTTGAAACTAGAAGATTTCCATCTGTAAGATATCCAGCCTAGGCAAGAACCCAGAGAATGTGTGGCCTGTAGTCTCCTAGGACATCCTCCTTACTGCTATATTGGCCAAGAATGAGGTCAACTCAGCATACATTAGTGGAGTCAAGAAGAAAGAACTGAAGATGCTGCCTGCAGAGAACTGGCTAAATTTGCTTCTCCAAACAGAAATGAAGAAAACAAACAAACAAAAAAGCAGCAGAGAAGGTCACATCTTAAATAAAATTCATGAAATTAGAATGGGAAAGTTAAAAAGGAAAACAGATCAAAACTAAGATAATGGTGATTTAGTTGTAGTGACTGCTGAACAGTAATTGGTGTGTCTGGCATCTGAAAAAGCAGGAGAGAAAGGAGCCAGGTTGGCTTGGTTTTTGAGCCATGACTTCTCAGTAAGTCTTATATCACTTTCTAAATGAGGCAATATATTTTCTTTAGCTATTTTGCTAAGGAAAGATTAGTAGCTATAGGACATTTTAAATATTTCTTAAATTTTGTTCTGTGTTTATAGGTTTGGATTGCATTGATAAAATGGAAGCTTTGACCAGTATATATACACATGTGTGTATATGTCAATTAATACCAGACCTAGATGTCCAGAGACTTTCCCTATCACTCTTCATCTTTTATCTTGAATCAAGGACTACCACAGGAAACCACAAATTAACTGTTGAGCTATTCTTCGTAACTTTCCTTCCCCAGACTCTCTAAACTCTTGAGATTATAGACAGGTTACAAATCTTCATCAGTGTGGGTGACTAGGGTTTAATCTTGGTTACTTAAAGTTTCATTGCATGTGCTTTACCCACAAAGCCATCTCCCATGTCTAGTGAGGACATCCCCCTCCCCCAGGAGAAAATCCCCACTCTGTCATCTAAACATAAATGATTTTTAAGATACAGGATTATTCACTGGGTTTGCCAGTTCATTTATATTATATAGGTTGTTTGGTTATTTGGTTGGCTGGTTGATTTGTTGGTTGGATGTGTGGTTCGTTAGTGGTTGGTTGTTTCATTGGTTGCTTACTTGGAAATCTTCATATCCAAGACACAGTAGGAGATTTTATATATATGACGTTGTTTTGGTTGTCCGCATTGTAACCTTTACTTTCCATAGAGTAATGTGATTAACTTCATATTCTACAATACTTCACATACTAATTGTCAACTTAAATTCAATAACTGCATTTACACAATTAGTTTAAATTAGTCTAAATTAATTTAAATTACTCATATCCCACTTGGCATATATTTTAGTAGACTTTTTCCTCGGGAGTGCTGTTCCTTGATTTTTTAAAAAAATATTAGTTATTTTATTTATTTATTTGCATTTCAAATATTATCCTACTTCCCATTTTCCTCTCTGCAAACTCCCTATCCCACTCCTCCTCCACTTGCTTCTCCTCACCCACTCTTGCCTTACTGCCCTAGTATTCCCCTATGCTGGGGCATTGAGCCATCACAGGACCTGCCACTGATGCCAGATATGACAATCCTCTGCTTTATAATGCAGCTGGAGCTATGAGTCCCTCCATGTGTATTATTTGGTTGGTGATTTAGTCCCTGGGAGCTCTAAGGTGTCTGGTTGGTTGATATTGTTGTTCTTCTTATGGGGTTGCAAACCTCTTGAGTTCCTCCAGACCTTCCCCTAATTCCTCCATTGAAATTCCCATGCTCAGTTCGATGGTTTGCTGCAAGCATCCATATCTGTGTTTGTCAGGCTCTGGCAGAGCTTCTCAGGAAACAGCTGTCAGCAAGGCATTTCTTAGCATCAGCAATAGTGTCTGGATTTGGTGGTTGCATAAGGGATGGATCCTCAGGTGGGGCAGTCTCTGGATGGCCCTTTCTTCAGTCTCTGCTCCACTTTTTGTCCTTGTATTTTCTTTAGACAGGTGCTTCTTGATCTTGATGCTATCAAAGCTGTGTGAACTCTGCAATACATTCAGTGGAAGTATTACAATTCCTTGATTTTCATTAGAGGAATATATTAGAAATTGTGAGTGTGTGTATATATATATGATATAAAACTGAATAAAAACATATACATCATTATTAGTAATTGAAATTAATGGAACCTAAGGAAAATCTATCTCTAAATGTAAAGGGGATAATTTCTTAGAGTAACACAAATAAGAATAACAGTATATGTTTTTTTTTTTAATTTTGGTGCTAATTGACAGGTTTGTGCATAGTTAATCAAATTCTAACTTTTTTCAAATTCCATGCTTTTTCATATCATTAATTTTATTTTTTTCATTTTATATTGATTAACTGAGGAATATACTTTAAGGGCTGCCAATAATCAAGATGACTACCCTGTGTGGGGACAGATGGAAATAAAGAATTCCATATTAATGAGACAGAAGTTGGAAAAAAGTGAATGAAACTCATTTTAAATGGGACAGTCATTCTGTACCTATTAGCAGCTGTGAACTAAGGAAACTGGGACCTTCCTACACTGCTTTCAGCATTCTACAAGAGACTAGATTGGTCCAAAGTTCAAACAGTTCTAGACCCAAGAGTTGGTGAAGCTCATACAGGGATGAGGTTAAACCCCTAAGAATGTGATTCTAGGGACTCTGATATCACACTTGATTAATTGGCCTTATCTTTTTTTTCTTTTTTTTAATTCTCAAGATGTTTGTTCCCTTAACCATCATAAGACTGGCAACCATGAAAGAGATAAGTGAAGAAAACCCTCTAAACTGATAAAGGCTTTGACTGTCAAAACATATATGTTCAGCCAGAGCAGAAACTATATGAGTGTTCCACTGCTTCCCGGCTTTCCAGGGTTCCCAGAAGAAGCTCAGCTTCATTGTAACCCTCCAAAATATTGTTCTATGAAGAGCTATGCTGAATCACCTAGGAAGTCTGTCACTTATGAGGTGATGACATAGAGCTAAAAGACAACACAGAAATAGCTGAGGATTAAGAGAGGAAAGATTAGCAAACCTCCACACTAACCCAGAAAGTACCCAAATCAGCCTGAATCTAGAGGAGTAGGGTACAATAATTGCATGAAGCTGGGCTACCAGTGAGAAAGAATGGTACTATGAGCATCCTATAAAGCTTAGTGCTAAATATATGCCTGGAACCTCAAATGTACTGACTAGCAGAGGCAGGCATAGTTCAGAGAAAACATACAATAAAATAATCAGCCACATTCTGTGATGAAATAATTTGACAGATGCAATAAGTAGCCCGTTGTTTAAAGAATCCAGCCATATCAGGCTTTTACAGTGTAGTAAGCAACAGAGATAGAATCCACAGCAGGAGAAATGCTAGCCACCTTGTGTTTTAGATAGAATTAGTCATGCTATATGGGGTACAAGATGAAGAGGCCATGCTCAGTGATAATGACACTGAACATGCTCAGGACTGTACTGTAGGGAGAACATGAGAAACTGGTGATGAATCAAGAGATGAATGCATTATGATGCAAAAGGTGATTGTGAATTTTTATCTTGGCACCAGATTAGGTAGAAGTCAGCCAATTGAAACTTTTACATAGAGAAAACATCCTTGCCTATTCATAGTCCTAATAATAGGAGAGAACAGTCTATTTCCTGCCAATTCCACCAAAGCTTTGAGGGTCAGCAAGTCAATAAAGGGAGTCTCCTTATCCTGGTCTCTCCACACAACTATCTATTTCAATGTCCTAAGCCCGATTATGTTTTGAAAGCATGAGAAACATACAGGGAAGTCTGTATGAGATAGTGACAGAACACTGGCCTTGACTCTGTCTTTAGTCATGAAAAAGTACACTTTTTGTGACTGGGAAGGTCCATCCAGTATATAGTATGATAATGATGGACATTTATGAAGGTAGTGTTATCTCTTTCTTAAGCAGATACAGAGATTGCCATATTTTTAGAGTATAAAAGGGCTGTGGGTAAATGACAACCTTTTATTTATTGTGGCTTGCAAGAATCTATATCTATGTACAGATAATAGAAGATGGTCCTGAAATATAGATGCAACAAATGAATAATGAAAGGAAGTAGGAAAGAAGGAAGAAAGGAGAGTTTGAATATGGATTAAAAGAAAGAAAACCAGAGGGGAGGGAAGGAGGGGAAGAGGGCATGTAGACTGGAGGGAGAAAAGTGGGGAGAGAAATGGTAGGGTAATTTCTGTAGCTGAAAATTTAGGTCAATATCACACCATATTTATATTAAAAAATTCAGTGGTTTGAGAAAGTTATACATAGATATGCATTCTGGTTATGGTAATTTCTCACCCTCTGTTACTTGCAGGCTCCATTTTTTTCCTTACAAAAATAATTTTCATATTCATGAGATTTTGTTTAGTTTGGTGTTTGAGAGTTAATGTAGGATGATATGTGAGAACATAGTTTCAAACTAGCCACCACAGTCTGATAGGCTCAAATTGGCTACACATGATACACTGACTTATTTTTACAAAATCAAATATTTGCTAATAGTTAAGCATCCATGGCAGAGCCATGTTGGCCCCTTCTCTATGCAATGCTGGCTGTTCAGTGGGCCCAATTTGAGTAGGTCCACTTCGCACAGACAGAATTGCTGTGAGTTTTTTTCAATTTTCAATAGATATTTTCTTCATTTACAATTCAAATGCTATCCCCAAAGTCCCTTACACCCCCCACTTGCTCTCCAACCCACTCACTCCCACTTGCTGGCCCTGGTAATCCCCTGTATTGGGGTATATACTCTTTGCAAGACAAAGGGCCTCTCCTCCCAATGATGGCTGACTAGGCCATCTTCTGCTACATATGTAGCTAGAGACATGAGATCAGAGGGTACTGGTTAGTTCATATTGCTGTTCCTCTTGTAGGGTTACAGACCCCTTCAGCTCCTTGGGTACATTCTCTAGCTACTCCATTGGGGGCCATGTGTTCCATTCAATAGATGACTCTGATCCTCCACTTCTGTATTTGCCAGGGAGTGGCATAGCCTCACTAGAGTCACCTATATCGGGGTCCTGTTGGCAAAACCTTATTGGCATATGCAATTGTGTCTGCATTCTGTGGTTTATTATGGTATGGATCCCCGAATGGGGCAGTATCTGCATGGTCCTTTCTTTTGTCTCATATCCAAACTTTGTCTCTGTAACTCCTTACATGGGTATTTTGTTCCCCATTCTAAGGAGGGACGAGGTATCCACACTTTGGTATTCTTTCTTCTTGAGTTTCATGTGTTTTGCAAATTGTTTCTTGGGTAAGTTTCTGGGCTAATATCCACTTATCAGTGAGTGCATATCATGTGAGTCCTTTTGTGACTGGGTTACCTCACTTAGAATGATACCCTCCAGATGCATCCATTTGCCTAAGAATTTCATAAATTCATTGTTTTTAATAGCTGAGTAATACTCCATTGTGTAACTGTACCACATTTTCTGTATCCATTCCTCTGTTGAGGGGCATCTGTTTTTTCCCAGCTTCTGGCTATTATAAATAAGGCTGCTATGAACATAGTGGAGCATGTGTTCTTATTACCAGTAGGAATATCTTCTGGCTATATGCCCAGGAGAGGTATTGCTGGATCCTCTGGTAGTACTCTTTCCAATTTTCTGAGGAACCACCAGACTGATTTCCAGAGTGGTTGTACAAGCTTGCAATCCCACCAGTAATGGAGGAATGTTCCTTTTTCTCCACATACTCACCAGCATTTGCTGTCATCTGAATTTTTGATCTTAGCCATTCTTACTGGTGTGAGGTGGAATCTCAGAGTTTTGATTTGCATTTCCCTGATGATTAAGGGTGTTGAACTTTTTTTTTTCAGGTGCTACTCAGCCATTTGGTAATCCTCAGTTGAGAATTCTTTGTTTAGCTCTGTACCCCATTTTTAAATGGAGATATTTGATTTTCTGAAGTCCAGCTTCTTGAGTTCTTTGTATATATTGGATATTAGTCCCCCCCCCCCTTTTTTGGTTTTTCGAGACAGGGTTTCTCTGTGTAGCCCTGGCTATCCTGGAACTCACTTTGTAGACCAGGCTGGCCTCAAACTCAGTAATCTGCCTGCCTCTGCTTCCTGAGTGTTGGGATTAAAGGTGTACACCACCACGCCCGGCCGCTATTGGTTTTAGAATTGGTAAAAATCCTTTCCTAATAAAATGGTGGCCTTTTGATCTTATTGACAGTGTCCTTTGTCTTACAGAAGCTTTGCAGTTTTATGTGGTCCCATTTGTCCATTCTCTATTTTACAGCACAAGCCATTTCTTTTCTGGTCAGAAAATTTTCCCTGTGCCCATATCTTTGAGGCTTTTCCCCACTTTCTCCTCCATAAGTTTCAGAGTCTCTGGTTTTATGTGGAGTTTCTTGATCTACTTCGACTTGAACTTTGTAAAAGGAGATAAGAATAGATCAATTAGCATTTTCTACAGGATAACAGCCAGTTCATCCAACACCATTTGTTGAAAATGCTGTCTTTTTTCCCACTGGATGGTTTTAGCTTCTTTGTGAAAGATCAAGGGACCATAGGTATGTGGGTTCATTTCTGGGTCTTCAATTCTATTCCATTGATCTACCTGTCTGTTGCTGTACCAGCACCATGCAAGTTTTTTTTTTTTCCACAATTGCTCTGTAGTACAGCTTGAGGTCAGGCATGGTGATTCCCCCAGAGGTTCTTTTATTGTTGAGAATAGTTTTTGCTATCCTAGGTTTTTTGTTATTCCAGATGAATTTGCAAATTGCTCTTTCTAACTCTGTATAGAATTGCGTTGGAATTTTGATGGGGATTGCATTGAATCTGTAGATTGTTTTTGCTATATTAATTTTTACTATATTAATCCTGCCAATCCATGATCATGGGAGATCTTTCCATCTTCTGAGATCTTCTTCGATTTCTTTCTTTAGAGACTTGAAGTTCTTATCATACAGATATTTCACTGCCTTAGTTAGAGTCACACTAAGGTATTTTATATTACTTATGACTATTGTGAAAGGTGTTGTTTCCCTAATTTCTTTCTCAGCCTGTTTATCTTTTTTTGTAGAGAATGGCCACTGATTTGTTTGAGATAATTCTATATCCAGCTACTGCACTGAAGCTGTTTATCAGGTTTAGAAGTTTTCTAGTGGAATTTTTAGGGTCACTTATATATACTATCATATCATCTGCAAAAAGTGATATTTTGACTTCATCCTTTCCAATTTGTATCCCCCTTGATCTCCTTTTGTTGTCTAAGTGCTCTGGCTAGGACTTCAAGTACTAGAAAGTGGGCAGCCTTGTCTAGTCACTGAGCTTAATGGGAATGCTTCAAGTTTCTCTCCATTTAGTTTGATGTTGGCTACTGGTTTGCTGTATGTTGCTTTTATTATGTTTAGGTATGGTCCTTGAATTCCTGATTTTTCTAAGACTTTTATCATAAAGGTGTGTTGGATTTTGTCAAATGCTTTCTCAGCATCTAAGGAGATGATCATGTGTTTTTTGTCTTTGAGTTTGTTTATGTGGTGGATTACATTAATGGATTTTCATATATTGAACCATCCCTGCATCTCTGGGATGAAGCCTACTTCGTCATGATGGATGATCATTTTGATGTGTTCTTGGATTCGGGTAGAGAGGATTTTATTGAGTACTTTTACATCAAAGTAAGGGAAATTGGTCTGAAGTTTTCTATCTTTGTTAGGTCTTTATGTGGTTTAGATATCAGAGTAATTGTGTAATAGAATGAATTCAGTAGAGTACTATTTGTTTCTATTTTGTGGAATAATTTGAGGAGAATTGGAATTAGGTCTTCTTTGAAGGTGTGATAGAACTCTGCACTAAACCTATCTGGTCTTGGGCTGTTTTTGGTTGGGAGAGTATTAATGTTTACTTCTATCACTTTAGGGGATATGGGACTGTTTAGGTCATTAATCTGATCTTCATTTATTTTGGTACCTGGTATCTGTCTAGAAAATTGTCCATTTCATCCAGGTTTTCCTGTTTTGTTGCGTATAGCCTTTTGTAGTAGGATCTGATGATGTTCTGGATTTCCTCAGATTCTGTGGTTATGTCTCCCTTTTCATTTCTGCATTTGTTAATTAGGATACTGTCCCTGTGCCCTCTAGTTATTGTGGCTAAGAGTTTATCCATCTTATTGATTTTCTCAAAGAACCAGCTCCTGGTTTGGTTGATTCTTTGAATAGTTCTTTTTGTTTCCACTTGGTTGATTTCTGCCCTGAGTTTGATTGTTTCCTGCCATCTACTCCTCTTGGGTGAATTTGATTCCTTTTGTTCTCATGCTTTTAGGTGTGTTTTCAAGCTGCTAGTGTATGCTCTCCCTAGTTTCTTTTTGGAGGCACTCAGAGTTATGAGTTTTCCTCTTAGGACTGCCTTCCATTGTGTCCCATAAGTTTGGGTATGTTGGGGCTTCATTTTCATTAAACTCTAAAAAGTCTTTAATCTTTTTCTTTTTCTTTTCCAACTTTTATTAGATATTTTCTTCATTTACATTTCAAGTGTTATCCAGAAAGTTCCCTATACCCTCCCCCTTCCCAGCCCTGCTCCCCTACCCACCCACTCACACTTCTTGGCCCTGGCGTTCCCCTGTACTGGGGCAAATAAAGTCTGCATAACCAAGGGCCTCTCTTCCCAATGATGGCCATCTAAGCCATCCTCTTCTATATATGCAGCTAGAGACATGAGCTCAGGGAGTACTAGTTAGTTCATGTTATTCTTCCACCTATAGGGTTGAAGACCCCTTCAGCTCCTTGGGTACTTTCTCTAGCTCCTTCCTTGGGAACCCTGTGTTCCATCTAATAGCTGACTGTGAGCATCCACCTCTATGTTTGCCAGGCACTGGTATAGTCTCCCATGAGACAGCTATATCAGGGCTCTTTCAGCACTATCTTGCTGGCATATGCTATAGTGTCTATGTTTGGTGACTGATTATGGGATGGATCCCTGGCAGCCACAGTCATTAGGTCCATCCTTTGGTTTAATCTTTTTCTTTCTTTCTTCCTTGACCAAAGTATCATTAGCATTATTGATTAGAGTGTTATTCAGCTTCCATGTGAATGCTGGCCTTCCATTATTTATGTTGTTATTGAAGATCAGCCTTATTCTGTGGTGATCTGATAGGATGCATGGGATAACTTCAGTATTTTTGTATTTGCTGAGGCCTGCTTTGTGACCAATTGTATGATCAGTTTTGGAGAAGGTACCATGAGGTGCTGAGAAGAATTTAAATCCTTTTGTTTTAGGATAAAATTTTCTGTAGATATGTATTAAATACTTTTTGCTTATAACTTCTGATAGTTTCAATGTGTCTCTGTTTAGTTTCTGTTTCCAAGATCTGTCCAAAGAGGAAAGTTGAGTGTTGATGTCTCTCACTATTATTGTGTAAGGTGCAATGTGTGCTTTGAGCTTTATTAAAGTTTTCTTCATGAATGTGGCTGCTCTTTCATTTGGAGCATAGATATTCAGAATTGCTAGTTCATCTTGGAAGATTTTGCCTTTGATGAGTATGAAGTGCCTCTCCTTGTCTTCTTTTTATAACTGTGTGTTGGAAGTCCATTTTATACGATATTAGAATCTCTACTCTAGCTTGTTTCTTCAGACTGTTTGCTTGTAAAATTGTTTTCCAGCCTTTTTCTCTGAGGTAGTATCTGTCTTTGTCCCTGAGGTGTGTTTCCTATGTGCAGCAAAATGTTGGGTCCTGTTTACGTAGACAGTCTCTTAGTCTATATCTTTTTATTGGGGAATTGAGTCCATTAATATTAAGAGATATTAAGGAAAAGTAAGTATTCCTTCCTGATATTTTTGTTGTTAGAGTTGGGTTTCTGTTCTTGGAGCTCTGTTCTTTTAGGTTTGCTATAAGATTACTTTCTTGCTCTTTCTAGGGTGTAATTTCAGTCCTTGTGTTGGAGTTTTTCCTTTATTATCCTTTGATGGGCTGGGTTCGTGGAAACATATTTTGCGAATTTGGTTTTGTTATGGAATACCTTGATTTCTCCATCTATGGTAATTGAGAGTTTCACTGGGTATTGTAGCCTGCGCTGGCATTTGTGTTCTCTTAGTGTCTGTATAACATCTGTCCTGGATCTTTTGGCTTTCAGAGTCTCTGGTGAGTAGTCTGGTGTAATTCTAGTAGGTCTGCCTTTATATGTTTCTTGACTTTTTTCCCTTACTGCTTTTAATATTCTGTCTTTATTTAGTGCATTTGTTGTTCTGATAATTATGTGCCAGGAAGAATTTCTTTTCTGGTCAAGTCTATTTGGAGTCCTGTAAGTTTCTTGTTTGTTCATGGGCATCTCTTTCTTTAGGTCAGGGAAGTTTTCTTTTATGATTTTGTTGAAGATATATGCTGGCCCTTTAATGTGAAAGTCTTCATTCTCATCTATACCTATTATCTGAAGGTTTGGTCTTCTTATTTTGTCCTGGATTTCCTGGATGTTTTGAGTTAAGATCTTTTTGCATTTTGCATTCTCTTTCATTTGCTGTGTCCATGTTCCCTATGGAATATTCTGCACCTGAGATTCTCTCTTCCATCTCTTGTATTCTGTTGCTGATACTCCTATCTATGGTTCCTGATATCTTTTCTAGGATTTCGATCTCCAGAGTTGTCTCTCTTTGGGTTGTCTTTATTGTTTCTTCTTTCATTTTTAGATGTCAGATGGTTTTGTTCAATTCCATTACCTCTTTGGTTGTGTTTTCCTGTAATTCTCTAAGGGATTTGTCTGTTTCCTCTTTTAGGACTTCTACCTGTTTAGCAGTGTTTTCCTTCAATTCTTTAAGAACTTCTACATCTTTGGATTCTCTTGTATTAAGTTCATCTTTAAGTTCTCCTGTATTTCTTTAAGTGAGTTATTAATGCCCTTCTTAAAATCTTCTACCACTACCATGAGATATGATTTTTAAATCTGAGTCTTGCTTTTCGGGAGTGTTGGGGTATCCAGAACTCGCTGTGGTGGGTGTACTGCGTTCTGATGATGCCCAGTGATCTTGGTTTTTGTAGTCAGATTCTAAAATTTGCCTTTGGCCATCCAGTAATCTCTGGTGTTAATGTTCTAGCTGTCTCTGGCTGGAGCTTCTACCTCCTGTGACTCTGTCAGCCTCTGTCAGCACTCCTGGGAGTCCAAAGCTCACCTGTGTCCCAGTGGTCAGAGCAATTTCTGCAAGCAAGCTCTCCTCTTGCAGGATAGGTGTCCAGCAGTCTGGAGCTCAGATCTACCTCTTGAGTCCTGGGGTCAGAGCCCTTCCTGTAGGTCGACTCTCCTTTGGCAAGGAAGGTGCCCAGGGCTCTGGGTCTCAGCTCTGCCTCTTGGCTGAGGATGAAGGCCCAAAGGGACCCTGTCCAAGAAGCTCTGTTGCCCATGCTCTCTCCAGTGATCATGAGGTCCTGGATGTGCTAGGGGTCCTGAGGCCTGGAGAATCTTCTTGGACCCTTGACCCCCTCCATTGGGTTCAGGCGTAAGATGGTGGGGCTGGCCCTGACTATAATGAATCCTAGTCTCTAGTTGGGTGGGGTTCCTTTGTCCCAGTTCCTGCTGGCACAAAACCCTCTGGGATTCTTTAGAGCTGATGTTGTGTTACACTCACCCGTGATCCCGAGATCCTGGGTGTGCTAGGTCCTGGGGCATGCAGAGTCCTCTGGGGCCCTTGGTGACTTCCACTGGGTTCAGGCAGAAGATGGCAGGGCTGGCCTTAAATAAATGAATTTAAATTAACAGACGCATAGCTAAAGTTTTGTTAATGTATTCAGAGACCTGTCAGTCATTCAGCACCAAAAATCTAAAAAGCCATATATTATGATTTTTGTTTAAATTATTCTAGAAAAGTATCATTACATTTGGAGGCAGATTTTCCTTAATTGCAATTACTTTCCAGTATTGGTAATGTTTTACACGTCTCACCAATTCAGTGTTACATCATAGATAACACACATTTTCTTTCATATTCCCTTAACAAAAATCAGGAAATTTTAATACTACAAGTAACCAGCCAACTAATCAAAGGAAAACCCAACCAACCAACCAACCAACCAACCAACCAACCAACCAACCAACCAACCAACCAACCAACCAACTAATCAGCCAGCAAATCATCCAAACAACAAACCTTAAATAAATAAACTTGCAAACCCAGCAAATAATCTATTTCTTAAAAAACAATTTATGTTTATTATAAATTATAACGACCAAAGTCATCACAGAGTTCACAAGGTTTTGAAAGGTTCAAAATCTAGGAGCATCATGCTTTAGGAATAAATTTGAAAGTGTCTTGTGGGAATAGAATCAATTTAAAACATTTTAGATATACTAAATGCAATTGTTGAATTTAAGTTGCCACTTAATATGCATATTATTATAGAATTAGAAGTTAATCACTTTATGCTGAAGACCCTCAATCTGAAGGTGAAGACAATTAAACTGTACTGAAATTTATATCCTCCTGTTCTTGTTAATCAAGAAAGCCACCCAACCATCCAACTGAGAAAGCAAGCAATAAAATAAACAGTGAACCAACAAACCAATCAAATATCCTATCAACCATCCAACTAACCAACCACCCCAAACAAGTAACCAGCCAACTAATCAAAGGAAAACCCAACCAACCAACCAACCAACCAACCAACCAACCAACCAACCACCAACCAACCAACCAACCAACCAACCAACCAACCAACCAACTAACCAACCAACTAATCAGCCAGCAAATCAACCAAACAACAAACATTAAATAAATAAACTTGAATAAATCTATTTCTTAAAAAATAATTTATGTTTAGAAGATGGTGCAGTGTGATCTCCTTCATAAAATTGTTACTAATGTTATTAAATAGATGTGAGATATGGCACAGTAGATAAACTCTTTCTGTTTAAAATTTGCCGAGGTTAAAACCTTATAATTCACACAGATTCATATTGGTAGCCTAGCTATAATCTCACCACTTGGAAGACTCTTGGGAAAGAGAATTAAGGACAATAACTCAATGGTTATGTTCTGGTTTCAAGTGGAAGTCTTTGGTTCAATATATAAGGTGAAGAGTGATAGAAGAAGACCCTGGACTTGAGCTCTGGTCTTCACTGTCACTTGCTCACTTATGCATGAATACTTATAAGAGCAGCCAGTTTATCAATGCACATATAATCCTACTTATACAAAGTAAAAGTAAAATATTTAAAATATCCTATAGCTACTAAATTTACCTTTGCAAAATAGCTTTGAAACTTATTTTGCATTACAATAATTTGAAGTAGGAATTACTGAGGAACCATAGCTATGAGGTCAAGCAGACCTGGTTCCTTTCTCTCCTGATTTCTCCCACTTACTCTTCACTACGTGCTTCAGCTGAATCATATGTATGTGTGTGTGTGTGTGTGTGTGTGTGTGTGTGTGTGTGTGTGTTTATTTACTTTACATCCCAATCACAGCCTCCTCTTCTTTCTTACCAGTCTTACTCTCATAAATGCCTCCCCTATTGTCCTCTCTTCTTTTCCTTAGAGAATGGGAGCCTGCTTTGGGTAGCACACCATACTGGGGCATCCAGTCCCAGCAGGATTAGGCATATCCTCTTCCACTAAAACCCAATCAGGCAGTCCAGTTAGCGGGAAGTGGATCCAGTAGCTTGGAATAGAGATCAAGACAACCCCACTACCACTTATTAGGGGACCCACATGAAGACCAAGCTGCACATTTGCTACAGATGTGTAGGGGTTCTAGGATCAGCTCCTGCATGCTCACTGGTTGGTGGCCCAGGTACTGTGAGCCCACATCATACCAGGTTAGTTGCCTCTGTGGGTCTTTTTGTGGTGTCTTTGGCTCCTTTGGATTGCTCATTTTTATCCACCATTCTTCCACAATATTACCCAGGCTCCGTTTGATGTTTGGCTCTAGGTCTCTGTTGGGGTCCAGCCTTGACACAGGATCAGAGTTCTCAACTGGAGGCAGGGATATCTGGAAGGTGCATAATAAATATGCACAGACTACTTTTGGGGTACAAACTGACAGGCAAAATTTCAAGGCTTGAAGTTTCTCTCTCTTCTCTCTCACTCTCTGCTCTCTTTCTCCCTCACTTGTTCGTTCACAGCTTGAGGCTGTGCACATATTGCATTCTCCTGTGCACTCTGCTTTTCTCCTGTGTGTTTTTCTTTTCTCAAACTCTCACCCCCATACTCACCTCTGTGCACTCCCCTTGCACTCTCACACACACTCTTCACACACATCTCACCTACACCACCTGCATTCTCCTTTCACTCACACACTCACTCTCCATACACACCTCACATTCTCTCTTCACTCCCTCTTCACATGCTCTTCTCACTCGCTTTCCACATTCACCACACATGATCTCTCGCCTCTTTCTTGCCTGAGTCTTTTATCGATAAACCAAAAGCAGGTAGAAAAATAGATGTATAATCATTGCCAAATCAAATTCAAAAGAATAACCAAATCCCACAAAAAATCAAGAAATATAATTGTTCCCCAAAGTTTTCAGCTTTCCCTATTCCCAGTTCTCTAGCTAAAGTAATAATAAGTGCAAATTTATCATTATATAAACTTTAACTTTTGCCTTATTATACTTCAGAGTTCAGAGCTCCAAGGTAAGCTACTTGCATTTTTTTTTTTGTGAAGTTCTAATGATAAATTACATGGGCAAAGCTGCAAGGCAGTGGCCAGAATGCAACAAGTTAACCTTTAACTCAGTAGTTCTGCTAGCTTTCTACTTCTGCACATTGCACACAATGGCTCTTCTCAGAGTCCCACTGTTTTGACTTACTTTTAATAGTATAAGATTTTACATATTCTATACTTGCCTATTCAGGAACCCCTTTTAAATGTTGTGCAAAACTTATTTCATAACTTCAATATTTTTTTTCCTTTTTCGGGGGTCCCAAATGCTGGTTCTATTTCATTTTCTAATAATTTCTTCAAACTTCCTTTGAAAGTCAAGCATTTATCTGGAACTACCATTGTGCAGTTATTACATTGTTTCTAAGATGAGAACACACAGCATGCACCTGGGACATTAGGACTGTGCTATGCTGTGCCCCATGCATCAATTTTTAATTGTTTAAGAATGATTACTTCAAGGAACATCAAGTTTCACTGAATTCACTGCAGCAAAAGAAAGAAGTTAGAAAACCAGATACAATATACCAAGGCCAACTAAAAAGTAGTCAAACACAAATGAAATCTATACAGCCATTTTCCAGGGCTAAGGTTAGAAGAAATGGGAACAATTGTTTTTTACAAAGAGCTGCTGGGGGTTACCGAGATGTCTCCATCCAGCAGGCAGTACCTTATTTCAGATGGCAGGTTCCCCTGGAGGATGTGTCTCCTGCTTCTCAGGGTCCCAGATACTATCCTATCTATCTATCTATCTATCTATCTATCTATCTATCTATCTATCTATCTATCTATCTACAAGGAATTGTTGCAGGCTTTTGAGTTGTGAAATGTCTCCATCCTGGCCTACAGCAGGCAGTCACTGTCATTGTATGTTGTCTCCAGTAGGTCTCTGCATATGCCTCCCTCTGGTGTTGGATGAAACTTCTCAGGTGACAGTGATGCTAAGTTACTGTCTGTAATATAGCAGAGTATAATTTAAAGTGTCAGTGTTTGACTCTCTCATAGGGTTTTGATCTGTTTTTATTTTCCCTTCATTCCCATTCTAGTTGCATTATTTTTATTGAAGGTGAACACCTTTGTGGTGCTTCTTTGGTTTTAATTATGTCTACATTTGCAGAAGGTTTAGTCAGCACTCCTGAAGGCTACATCTGGAGTTCTTTTTCATGAGTGTACTGCTAAGTGCTAAGTTAGTCTCCTTCTTGGCCATCTTATCAGCAAATAGGATTTCCTAGGAGCCTGCAAGCCACACATTGTCTACATCCTTCCATGGGTTGGGTTCCTGGCAGAAGGATTCTTCTAGTTTCAAAACAGACTCCTATCTCATATATTTTCAAATCACTAGCCTGTAAATTCTTCAGAATATGTCATTATTCTCATGTTTATTGCTTCATCATTGTCTAGCTTTGCAAATATAAAGTTGGGTCTGATATTCAGATAATTATACAGCACTGGCTTACATTGCAGAGTATTTCTCAACTCTTGGATTTAAGCCTTAAAAAAAACAAAAAGCTGTAGCAGAAATGAGAAGCCATATGTGTTGGTATGACCAGAGGATGAGGGATAGGAGCCAGGCCCAATGTTGATAACAGTATCATAAACAGCATAACTCAAAGGAGTGACAGTCAATGCTATTCTGTTGTACAAAGCACTTTAATTCCTGGTCTGGGTTTCTACCATACTTTTGGTTATCAAGTTCCCAGAAAAAAAATCACTCAGCATTTATATTTACAATATGCCTTAATCAGTACAAAAGCGGGTTAGTTACCTAGCCTCCATGCTATTAGAATCTACTTTCCTAACCATAACAATGAGTTATTGTTTACTAATTACTATGTTCCACCTGGGCTGCACTTAACACCAATTAGATGGTCCACAGGGCCATATTTTTGTATCCCAACTAACCCATGGTTGCTTCTCCATCTCCCTCATGCCTGTTCTTCCTCCTCTTCCTCCAACCCCAATCCCAGAAAATCTAAACCCCAGTTATGACACCTCTGGCCAGGTATTGACTGTTAGCATCCTTATTCACCAATCAGAAATAACTTGGGGCAGGGTCAAAGGAGCTACATGCAGACACTAGGTCTTGGAGGTCTGTACTTAATATTACAATAGACAGTAAAAGAGGAAACTTCAACACACATTCAAGTACAGGAAACCACAGGTCTTTCTTTCCCTTTTCAGTATACTTCCTCAAGTACCATTTTCTCTGCAGAGTCTGTGCTATATCATGCTTTGTAGAGACAATCAACTTGGAGGATTCTTTTCTTTGTCACAGACCAGCTTCTATCTCCCATTAGGGGTCTTCAACCCTATAGGTGGAAGAATAACCATGAACTAACTAGTACCCCCTGAGCTCATGTCTCTAGCTGCATATATAGAAGAGGATGGCCTAGTTGGCCATCATTGGGAAGAGAGGCCCCTTGGTCATGCAGACTTTATATGCCCCAATACAGGGGAACGCCAGGGCCAAGATGTGGGAGTGGGTGGGTAAGGGAGCAGGGCCAGGAGGGGGGAGGGTATAGGGAACTTTCTGGATAACACTTGAAATGTAAATGAAGAAAATATCTAATAAAAGTTGGAAAAAAAAGAATGGAGGACAGCTAAGATGCTTCTAAAGACATTTTTTCCAATGATATCATCTGTTTTTCTTGATCTATGACCATACAACTAAAACTTAAGGTGGGAAAATCCAAGGAGCTTTGTGTTTCTGCAGAAGAAGACATGAAAGTCATTGGTGACAACACTGTAGGCTGTCAGACTGGACTGCTGAAACTAGTGAACCAAGGCAGTGTCCTCCCATTTTCCTTTCCCACAATTCTCATCTCATCTTAATAACTCAAATGTGCTATTATTATGAGAAGGCTCCCACTGTCTTTGACTTATCATGTATATGGTACAAGCACTGTCTCTAAAAGCCCACTTATGTCAGTACTTCAATCACTTTTTTTCCCCAGAAATGGAAAATTTCCATTCATTTTTGTAATTCAGTCTCAGTAGGTAACAGATGGCCTAAAAATGAGGAAGTTTGAGGAATACAATTATGTGTAATTTATCAATAATATACATCTTCATAAAATGTTACATGAGATGTTTAACCTATTTACACCCCCCCAAAACAACATGGAGTATGGAGCTTTACCAAAAGTCATAAAATAGAAGTTATCTGAACCCACAGGTGGCTTTTGTGGTGATTGTAGAATACCTGTGCTCTGACTCAGTCATTCAACATTGATTAATTTTGTTCTTTGATTATTTTATTTATGCAGTGTACTCTTCTTGCATTTCCAGATCTCTAAACTATTTTTATCTTTGTCAAATAGTTGACATACCAGTTCCATTTTGAGAAAATGTTCTTTTAGTTTTGTTTTCTAAAATTTATTCTGTATTCCAATTGGGTGATTTGAGCTATATATTGGTACCTGGTTTGGTTACTATTGGGTACCTGATTGAAAGAAATGATTCCTCTTGTTGAAATCCAGCATTAATCCATGCTGATCTGATAAGATGCAAGGGTCATGTCAATCTTCTTGTATCTGATGAGGCTTCCTTTGTGCTCAATTACATGGTCAATTTTGAATAATGTTCCATGAAGTGCTGAGAATAAGGTATATTCTTTTGGTTTTGGGTGATTGGTTTTGTAAGTATCTGTTAAATTCATTTGTCTCATATCATCTTAGATTCATTGTTTCTCCATATAATTTATGTTTTGATTTCTTGCCCTTTGTTGAGAGTGGTGTGTTGAAATTTCCCACAATTATTGTGTGAAGTTGTCAAATGTGTGCTTTAAGCTTTAGAAAAGGTTCTTCTATGAATGTGTGTGCCCTTGCATTTGGGGAATAGATGTTCAAAACTGAGAGGTCATCTTTGTGGATTTTCCTTTTGATATGTATTAAATGTCCTTATTCATCTGTTTTGATTGAAGGCTTATTTTATTAGTTATTGGAATGTCTACTCAAGCTTGTTTCTTGTGTCTGTTTGCTTGTAAATATTTTTTTAGCCCTTCACTATGGGGTAGTTTCTATCATTGTTTCTAAAGTCTGTTTCTTGTATATAGCAAAAGAATGGATCCTGTTTACATACCTAGTTGATTAGCCTGTGTCTTTTTATTTGTGAAATGAGTCAACTGATATTGATAGATATTAAAAATCAGTAATTGGGGGCCTCCCCCAGCCAGAACCGCGCCGCCGCACCATCTTTCCTCTGAGCCCAGCGGACACAGCTAGGGACACCCCAGGACTTTAAGATCGCATTGGGGTTACGCGTGAGTGCAGAGGTGGTTTTGGGAGCAGCGGGTCAGCACCTCCCCCCACGGGCAGGATCCGAGAACTCCGTCCCACCGGAGGCTGGGCCTCTCCCAGCCAGAGCACTCGCGCCGCACCATCTTTCCTCTGAGCCCAGCGGACACAGCTAGGGACACGCCAGGACTTTAAGATCGCATTGGGATTACGCGTGAGTGCAGAGGTGGTTTTGGGAGCAGCGGGTCAGCAGTTCCCCCCACGGGCAGGATCCGAGAACTCTGCCCCACCGGAGGCTGGGCCTCTCCCAGCCAGAACACCCGCCACACCGCCACACCGCCATCTTTCCTCTGTGCCCAGCGGACACAGCTAGGGACACCCCAGGACTTTAAGATCGCATCGGGGTT